>PVLA01003406.1:158660-214153 GCA_004027455.1 Hydrochoerus hydrochaeris
ATTACATACTGTCTTCTTAGACCTAGTTGTTAAAGTTACAAAATTAAAGCATACAAAGTGGACATTCAAACAGTGAGACTGCAAAGAAGTTCAATGATCCAGTAACAACTTAGCAACATGGTTATCAATCCTACACACTTAAACATACATGCAGCCATATCCTCTAGAGCACTTTCTTTTCTTCTTTTTACTTTTTAAGCCCATTATATGCTTAGTTGTATCCTGTTTCAGGTTGCTCAGTACCTTACTGACTTGTTTTGTTGTTGTTATATACTTTTAATCACCTTATATAATTCTGTTGCCTTGTTTTTGAGTTTCTCCTCATCCATGCCCCATGGATCAGCTTTGGTGGAGTTGGGAGATTTTTGGAGGTATTTTGTTACTTTCTTATCTACTTTTTTTTTTGAAGGTAGCAAAATACAGCAGAACAAGACAAAACAAACCCATGCAACAGCACTGCAATAAAACTACCACAGAACCTCAGAGCAGGTCACCAGGACACAAGCAATGGGCTCAATAGTACAGGCCATTTTGTTCACATTAGCTGTTCTTTCAATCAAATAGAGGAAAATGGAAGGAAATATCGAACTTTTAAAAAACAGAATATTGAATAAAGCAGTACCATTAATCAAAACTGAGCAAAACAGTGATAAAAATATTTACCTTCAAAGAGATGGTAGAAGGAAATCCCCCTTACTTGCCATGCTGTATACATTCATCCTCCAAAAAGATACTCAGACCGCTGGTGCCTACTTGCTAAGGTGGGGCGGGGGGGAATGGATCAATGTCTGATTCTTAGCCCGCGCACAGGCAGGGCCCCAGCTGCTTACAGGCCGGCCAGCAGGCTGCCTTATCTCCCAGCGCCCAAAGTTCCAACATGATGCAGAGCTTAGGAGTCACTGATAGTTCTCGCCCTGGTGTGCCAGTGGTTTGCCAGGCCACCAGTTGTTTAGCAGGGCAGCGAGTAGGCCACCTGTTCTCCAGGGCCCAAAGTTCCAACATGATTCAGAGTTGAGGTATCACTGATAGTTCCCAGTATTTTTTTTGTGTCTAAGAAGGACATGACTTTTGACCAAACAGAGACTAAATGCTGTGGTTTGATGATAGTTTCTACTCCAAAATTCATGATGAAATTTATTTTTATTTACAACAGTATTGTGGAGTGTGGCTTTGGAGAGGTAATTTAGTCATGAGGATTCTTACCTCATGATTGTAATGAAACTTTATAGTAAAAAGGCTTGGTAGAGGGAGCTTATTTCTTCTCATACTTTCTGTTCCTTTCACTTGGTGAAGAGATAATGTTTCTACCCTCTAGATCATTATTTGAAACTTTATACATCACCATCCAAGTGCAAACCAGACTCTTAATGGATGGAAATAGTGCTTTGACCTTGTAATGCCAGATTCCAGAACTGTGAGAAAATAAATTTCTGGTAAAAATTACCCAGTCTCAGGTACTTTGCTATCACAGCATGGAACACCTAAGACTTTGGGATAATCAATATAATGTGATCATTTTCCATATCATAAAATAATATTTTATGTCATCTGTCATATAGACATGGCATAACTTTCTTTAAAAATTCAAGTTACTAAATCAAAGATTGTTTTTCAATTTCCATCCTTGTGTGAATAGGTATTCTTTAGTTGTTAAAAACAGCATCCTCAAACCAAACTTTCTATTACAGATTGGCCCTTTGTGAGTCAGTGCCTGCATGACCTTACATATCTGCTTAAACTCCCTATGTCACAATTTGCTCCCATGTGAAGTGCCATTATATGTGTCTTATAAATTAATTGTGTGAAAATTGAAACTTTATATGTATGAAACACGTGCAGACTAAGGTTGGTTCATGGTTAATACCTGTTATGATTAGCTAAAATTCATGGTTAAAAGATAATAATTCCCAGGAGTAGAATTTTCAGTTCAATAGTTATACAAGTGTTGAGGCTGTACATACGTAAAACATAATTGAAATATGTATTTTAAAAGAAGAATTCTATGAGAACTTTAGTTACTGTGTGGAATGAATTATGCACAGTTTACTAATAATGAGCAGGGGATTGCTAATGACTTCAGCAATATGTATCTAGGACAATGTCTTTTCAGTATTATTTTTTCTTAAATAGGACCAGATACGCATACTCATTTCATCAATGTACTTGACGACCTGTTCTATAATCCACCCAGTGTCATAAGAATATTTGCTCTTTGCTAAAAGCTTATTTCTGTACCACAGATTTTCTGTTGTATAAAGCAGGGCCATCTGCCAGACCCACCCTTCAAACCTCTTGTCACTGTCTTTTGTAAAGCTGAGAAACACTGATTCAATTTAACAAACGTGCACACTCCATGCAGGTGTCGGGTCTGTGCTTCCTTTACAGTCACTTTGTCCCCATTTCTGTTTCGGGGCTCTGAGAGGCCTATTACCCCCTACATTTGATATCGCATGTAACATTTACATTTTCATACTATAAGGCTGTATAATATACAAAATGTTTGGATGAGCTGATGGCATTTCCTAAAATAGGAAACCTCACTATGGAATAGTCCATATGTTGCTAAGATTATCATATATACTAGTATTAGACTTTTTTCCCTTGAAAATTTTAAAATCTTATGGCCTTTTGTAGAATTCCATTTACTTATGGTGTATTGCTTTTTACTAAAAGGACATACATATTACAAGAAATAGGACACTTGCCTTTAAATTTCCTAAACAAGTAGTTAATTAACTATTTTATAGTTTTAGTTACAAGCCATATGGCCACATGTCATAGTAATCTAGGAAGCCAGTAACCCATTTTTTCATGAAGAGAAAGACTCAGATACCATTGATTTAAAAGCTCAAAGTCCATTGAAAACACAGTCTAAATTTAGTTCTTTGTTCCCTGACCCATCTGACAGGTATTTGGCTAATGTCAGTGTCTCGATAATATGTTTAGTGCAATCTCTTCCTCAGCATGATTAGCAGTAATAAGGCTGCTGCTGTAAAGGTGTGGTTAATGTATTGTAAAGGGTCACAGATGGGAAGAATTAAGTCCAAGATGCCAAGCTAGCTAGACTATGAAAGACATAATCCATATTTAATATCCTTTCTCATTAACGATAACAGTTACATGCAAGCTATTTCAGTTAAGAACTAATCTAAAGCTGTACCGAGGTTAGATGGCATCCTGTAATTAACAGAAGGCAGTACCCAATTCATCCCCCCCACTATTGGCTTTTCACCAATACTGTCAAAAATTAATATGAGTTTTATGACAATAGGGTGCCCAAAGCAGATTTTTAATATATGGTTATTTAAGAAAAATAAGATTAAATTTATTAACAGCTTCAACCCACTTCTTTAAAAAAAAAACTCGTGATCTAAAGTCATCTAACTTAATGTGCACTCATATACTCTTTTGTTCATTTTTATAGTTAGGGGATTGTTATTCAGTATAAATGAAACCTCTTTCAAAATACAACTTTTTCTGAATCGTCTGATTTTGCTTAGTGGGACTAATTGAAATACACTGTTTTTCCACCTGAAAGACTCTATTCTTTTGTATAATGCATTATAAAATGACACAATACATTTACTAACTTATAATCAGATCAATTAGCATAAACTCAGAGTCTGTGGTCTTAAAAAGAGATTTTTCTCAAAGAAAATAGCGTGACTTGGTTATAATGAAACTATCAGCGTACACATACTTGACTGTCTGCTTTATGTTGTCAGATTTAATAGGAGCTTTCCATACAAATTTCATACTTTATAGTCCCTATCTTTCCCAATTCTCTAGCCCTCTGCCATATGGGATTAGTATTTTAGTACATACAAACAAGAATGCATTCTATTAGTATTAATTACTGAATTGTCATTGTGCTAAGAGTTAAAGTTAACTAGGATGGAACAGAGGAAGCCTTTTGAAAAGAGGGTTTAAAAAGCTTCAAAAATTAAATACAGTAAATGTGGAGCATAAAAGATGAATCAGAATTAGTTGGGAAGAATAAAGGAAAGCTTACAGAGGAGGGTGAACAGCGTATAGACATTCTCGACTAGTAACGAATTTGCGGCAACCAAGGACAATTTATCTTATATGAACAATGTATCTTATATGAAAAGCTCCCTTGTAGGATTAATCTTGGGACACAGCAAGTACACTAGCAGTGAAAAATACATGCACAGGTATGGTCCTGAATTTAACTCACTCAGGATTAACACAGAAGTCTTATTTTATAGAGTTACTGTAGTTACTGAAATTGTGACCAAGATGAACTCTTCCCCACAGCTCCAGGGCTTGGGGAAAAGTGATGTCCAGAGTCTAACACCAGAGTCTAGATATAAACTGACAGATTCCACCAGACGTTTTCTTATCTTGAGCTGTCTGATGCATCATTATAAATCTCATGTCCAGAAAGCTCCTTAGACACTCATTCTCTGTCTCTGTCCAATTAACCTACTACTGGGTGTCTAGTTAGTTCTCTTACCACAAAATAATGTACAAACATAGGAATTTTTTCTTAATCTGGTACTGCCATGTGGGGATTTCCTGTTTGCTGCTTACCCACCAATCTTTCCACCTTTATGGTAAACAAATGCTAGGTTTCCTGACTCATACTTCTTTCATCTTCTATTAATCATCTTGCATATCAAAAACAATTTGAAAAGAACATATTTTAAAAAGTTTTTATTTCAAAATAGCGTATTAAGTTATATTCAAGTGTATTAGAAATCAAGAAAATGAGAAAACAAGCTATTGACAGAGAAAACATTTGTAAAAGACTCATATGATAGAAAATTATCAATCAAAGTTACAAAGAACACTTATAAGTCAACAATAGGAAAATGAGCAACTTGAATCAAGAAATAGGTGAAAGAGGTGATATAGATAGTTAAAGCAAAGAAGATACATGGATGGTAAGAAAACACATGAAAAGTTGTTAAACATCAGATATCATTAGGGAAATGCAAATTAAAACAACAGTAAATCACTGCTATACACTTATTAATGCTCAAAATCCAATACACTCATAGTAGCAAATTCTGGTGGGAATAAAGTAGGAATTCTTTTTCACTGTTAGTGATGGACACTTTGGAAGACAGAAAAGTTTGTCTTACAAATGTAAAGCATAGTTTTATATATGAATTGACAGTCATGTTCCTTGTTCAGATGAATTAAAATATCATTTCCATATGAAAATCTACTCAACAATATTTATAACAGCTTTATTCATAATTGCTAAAACTCAAAACATGCAAGACACCCTTCTGTGTAGAAATGGACAGAAATCCATCGAGGGTAATATGAGTTGATCAGTGTTTTAAAAGTACTACTCTATCTATAAGATGCTGTGATAGCTAAGTGCACTGTCAACTGGAATAAGAAACACCTAGCTGATTGATTGCCGAACAATTCTGGGTGTGTCTGGATGGCTGATTTACTGAAGAGGGAAGACCCACCATGGGTATGAGTGGCACCAACCAATAGTCTAGTAGGCTGGGGCTCTCTTCTGCTTCTCTGGAGAAGTTTCAGTCCTCTCCATCTCCTTCAGACATACATCTCCACAACTTTCCATCACAAACCTTTCTGCCTTCCAACACAGACCCTGTGGCTTCCTGATACAGACCTACAGGGGACTGTGTAGTGAACCTCAAGTCTTTGATCTTTGGCTGGATGATCTGGCTTTCCACTGTGCAGAAAGCCCTTTCACATTCTTCTGCCTCTGATTCCTCAAACAACCATTGTAAACCTACCTTGTAATATATATTACACTGATTTAGAATAGACACTGATTTAGAATAGACAAACAGAATAAAAGGAGCTATAAAAACATCAGTGAGAAATGTATGTTGGACATCAGAAGATAGTAATAGTCATGTGGACTGGACTGGCAAAGTGGCCATGGAGAGACAGATTGGAGGACTATGGTAGGAATTATCATTGGCAGTGTAGTGACTGACCATATCAAGGCTAAAAAGGGGTGGTATAAAAATGCCTTGTAGCTTTCTTAAGTTTTATTGTGGAACTTGCAACTTTGAAGAACAACTTGATTAACTTTTTAAAGACACTTAAATCTCTGACTTAGAAATTTGCCTCTACTTTTTGACAGTTGTGACAATGCATTTTACCAGAATTAGTCTTAATTTTAGTGGATGAGATTCACATAGTTCTCAGCCTGTTCAGAGTTTTCTCTATAAATAAGGTGAGGGCTCCTTGTGGGGTGCTGGTGGTGGTGCCAGAATATGCTTACAGAAACTGCTCACTTGTTGACAGTGACTGACATTGTGAACCCTTGCTACTACTTCTGACAGTTTCATTAGGCAAGTTAAGTTCAAGTTATTCAGAAAGCAAAGGCTCTTTCTCCTTAGGTTTAAAATTAATCAAGAAGTCTACCCGGATACATGTTCAGAAAAGACCCTCAGATCACCCTCCTGGGTTCTTGGCACTGTTGTAAAAGCAGGTCACAGATGCAGTTTTACTCTGTTGCACCCTTAAACTTTTGTCTTTGCCCACAAGTGGCACAGCGAGATGCCAGTGTCTTGATCTTCAACTTCCAGGCCTTCAAAATGGCTACCCAATGCATTTCCCGTTTGGATAGATTACCCATTCTTAAATATTCTGATATAGCAGCTCTCAATGAGCTGAAGCAGAAGTTTCACTGGTAGTTGACATTTCTCACTTCTTGTTACAAATTGTTTGTTCAAAGAATTGAGAACGTTTTGTGTGATGCTCTGGGAGACAACTCTTTATAGCTTGTGCCTGGGTTTCTCTCAACTCTGTCCCGTATGCCTCCTCCTTTTGACAACTGGAATTCACATCGTCTTCCCTATTGTAAGTCTTGAGTGGGACTGTAGCTTGAGTGTGTGAGTGGTTGCAGGCCCTCAGAGAACCTGGTATGGCCTTGGAGTTCCTTATATAGTAAACACTATACTGAGGAGCTTTATCTCACTATCACATAAGTTTTTTTCTATGAAGGAGCATTAGGTACAGATATAGTAATTTGCAGGAGTGATGATCTTGTCCCATAATTTTGGCAGAAATCTCAATTTCAAATTTAAGACCATTTCTTTAAAATATCTTAAAATAATCAGATTCATCTGCAGAACACAGAAAGATTAGTAGAGTCATAATTTTGCATGTTATCATCTCCAGGATTGTGAAAATGAGAGTGTTACTAGTGTTAGATTTCGATGGTATTTTCACTAAGCATTCTTGGTTAATCCAGTTCATATTTTTTGGTGTTTTATTCCTTTATAAAAGCTTTTCTTTGAGGAGGCTCAGGGATTTACAACGTTTTCTAAACCAAGTAAAACTATTTCACAAAAATGATGATGAAATGAACAAAATACAGGAAACAGTTGGACACTCTTTCAGACTAACAGCTTTTTGGGCTGTAGAAGATGGAACAGCATCAATAATGGTGTCAGGCATATGCGACCCAGGATTTGAATTGTTATTAAGGAAATGGTGACGTCCTTTCATTCAGGTAATTACTGAGTCTCTTAGAGCACATTATGTGTACAGGGTACACAATTCTTAATACCTCTTGATGTCTTTATTACCCTGCACAGATTTGCTAATGCTCTGCTTTATCAAATTCTCATAAAATATCAATAACATGCCGTGAAGAGTTTTCTCTCTTTTTCTCCCCTCTGGACCCATGATGAAGTTCTTCAATCTGTGATTATTATTTTTTACTTGAAACACACTACATTGCTGCTGATGTGCATTCCTTGACCTAGGTCCCTAGCCTAGGATTTCATTGCCTGCATATGTATGTGTACATTGCTATTAATGATATTCTTGGGTAAGCATAAAGACTAATTGTGAATATTAGCTCCAACTTTACCAAAGCTATGTTTCTGAGCTCATTCTTAAGCTTTGCCAAGAAAAAATAAATATTTACCAAAAGATTATCACATGCCTAATACTACTCTATTAAACATACTAGCTCATTTAAATCTCAAAGTGGTTTATAAGGTAAACACTATTATTATCTTCGTTATATTGATAAGAAAGCAACAAGCAGAGGCTTTAAGCCTCTTGCCAAAAGTCACGCAAGTACTTAAAGATTGACCCAGCCTATGAGGGGTCACTCTGCTTCTAGAGCTGTGCTCTTAACCTCTGGGAGAGCTTTCTGTGCACCCGTCCCCTTGTTTTATCTGCCTGTCAGAGTCACGATTGTCCTTTCCTAAGCACTCTTTGCTTCTGCAGTCATGTTCTTGTCCACCCCTTTGCCCTTGATGGCCCTTATCCTTTGCATTCTTAGCCTGCAATGCTACTCATGCCTGCTTTCCCTTCCGTGAAAGCTTTTCACAGTCTGATAGGCAGCCTGAGAAACACCACAAACAGGACAGGACACAGTGGGGCTTAGGCTGTGGACAAAGTGAGAAAGATTATTTCTGATTCCATTACTTACAATAATGTGGACTCTCGTCTCCGTGTGAGGAAGGAGAGGTACACCAAAAATCTAGACTTCTAACATCAAACAGCGGAATTAGAAAAGATAAAACTAACAAAGCAGCAGCCAGTGTTGCTTTCCTCATATTAAATCTATGTTCAGACTTTAGAACATGTCAGACAGTTTTAAATTCAGGCTGTCAATTTCCAGTAGAAGGCTTGAGAACAGTTTCCCTTCCAGTGAAATTACATAATCCTAATTAAAATGTTATCTTATGGTTCAGATGATTAGCAAGTACTATGTTCTTTGAAACCAAGATTCCTGACATTTTGGAGGTGAATAAAATTCTGCTAACTACTCCATGTTTTGTTAACAAAAAATCTCCCCAGCTTATCCACATAGAATTCCATTAGTTTTTCTATAATTATGAACTTCTGGGTGCTTCTCAGGCCCATAACATTTGTTCTTTCCCAGCCTTCAGTTCTCTGTCTCAAAAATAAAAGGTGTTTTAAAATAAGCTGCAAAGCATTTCTTGTGTAGTACCCTGAATTTTCTCATCTCTCAAGTTATCTACAATGTGAATCTGATGGCAAATCTTTTGTGGTTTTTTTCATGCAAGTGATAGGTATTTTGAGTTTTTCTCTCCTCTTTCCTAAGTAACATTCTTAGTTAACTTCTAAACTGTTAATTTATGAATAAATTAAAGAAATCCCAACAGAGAGAAAAAAATCAGCTAATGATAAGATTCCCCAACCTTACATGTTTTTCAGATAAATTGTTTTTTAAAAAAGATGGATTCGCTTTGTGACTATCAATTGTTTTTATATGAATTCCCTTTGAAATATTAAAAAGAAACAGACATTGGCTGGAGTCACTGAATCAGAAAAAAGCGGACTTATGATGGCCTTTGTCAAATTAAATATTCATGAATACAAAATTGTACTTTGTTAACTCCAAATATCAAAAACTATTACATATAAGAAACATGGTGGAAACTGTAAGTTCTAAAATTATATAATTCAGTTTCCATTCACATTTATGGAATATCCATAATGCAGCAATTATATAAATAATAATAAGAAGGTAAAGACCGAGGGTTTGTTATGGACACTGGTGGGGGGTTAACAGGTCAACAGTAATTACTATGTATTATGTCCCCAACTCTCATCTTCCTGTAAGCTACAGATTCAATTATTTGTGACCACATGGGTCCCACACATGGACCACACGGGTAGTCTAAAATGTCTAAAAAGTCCTAATGCCTTAACTCATTCACCCCTATCTTTCTGCTCTGCAGCTCTGCAAAGCTCTTTTCAGATTTCCATGTAACAGTTATTTACCTCACTAGTCATTTAATTTTTTTCCCAATTCAAAAACCAAGGCACCGTGTAGGATCTCCTACAAACCAATCGACCAGTGAATCCTGTCAGCTGCATCTTCAAAATTAATCTCACATCCCAATGTTTTTCACTGTTTTCACAATCATTTACCCAAAATTCTGTGCAGCTGTATCGTGTTACCCTATTTCTATTCTCTCCTTTTACAACTAATTCTGAAACTGTAGGAAATAGGATCATAACATGTAAAATCGAACATTTTCCTAGCCGAAGCCGCTCAATGGTTTTCTATTGTAATTAGAATAGAATCTGTATTTCTTCTTACGGCTGAGAGACTCTCTAGCATATGATCCCAGGTAATCCTTCATTGCTAAATGCCTTGCCTGTCTTACTCCAGGCAGACCGTCTTCCAGTACACAAGCCTTCTCCTGTGCCTTCCCACAGGCTGTGCTTTGCTGAGAAAGCTATTCCTCAAACTTCCACCTGGCTAGCTCTTTGCAACACTTGTACCTGTCTTCAAATGTCTTCTCAGACACATCTCTGTCACCGTTCTAACTGCACGGCTGCTATCACCTTTCATTCCATTGCTTTGTTTTATTTTTTTCTAATCACTTGTTAGTACTTGAAACTATGCAAGTCTACATGTGCATTTATTTGCTTAGTAGCTTTCTTCTTCCAATATATAAGTTTCACGAGACAAGACTGTTGTCTGTTTTATTTTCTTCTGTGTTTTCTGGTGCCTAGCTTGGGAATTATCATGTAGTACAAGCACACGTAATATTTGTTCAGGGAGTAAGTGAGTACGTGGATCATACCAGATAATTTGCACAATACCTTGTAAGATGAGCAGAAGCGTCACTGGAACTTTAAAGCTGGTAAAAGTGGTCTTCTTAAAGCAGACATGGCTCAACCAAGGACTTGACAGTTTCCAGGTTCATTTTCATCATGGTGGGAATTCCCCTTAAAAATTTTCCCAGAGGAGTAGACATTGAGACTGATGTTAGTCAAACCGTATCACTTGGTACATTCCATTTCAGCTCTAAGAGAAAGTCAACTTTCCACAGGCCTTGAAAAGCAAATACTTGAAGATTTATTACTGGTAATGCAAAATGAGAGCAATTCAAGAAATGTCAATTAACTGGACATAATTTTGGTTCTGCTTTCTCAAAAGTCCATTCCTGAATGAGTAAATAAATGAGGACAAAATGCAAGTAACAGATACCAGCTTGTATTTGGGACCCAAGGCAAATGTAATTAAAAATGTAGATATATACCCATCACTTGTGAAAAGTGTTAGAGCCTGAAGAACAGGAATATTCAAAAAGGGAGTCATTACTGAAACAAAGAAAGAAAAAAATAAGAAAAGCAAAACAACAACAAAAAAAAAACAAATAAAAAGCCCAGAAGAGAACAGTGTCACATAGAGAGTATACTCTAAACTCAGTCTATTTACAGTATCTTTGTGAAATTTTCTCTTGAGTTATACTGGATACATGTATGAATTGATAATGTGGGCAGGCATTTATTAAGTCCTTTATGGACTAGTTAATCATAAGAGGCCTTAAGGCATGAAAGGCTAATTCAGTTATAATAGTACACATCCATTTTTTGTTTAGTTTTGCTTCAATGTGACTAAAATTCCTTGTGTTTTGTCAATTGAAAGAGCATCATTCTATCACTCAACTCTTGAGGATTGTGGTATCATTTAGAACTGTTGGTGGGTATTCAGCAAGCATGCATGACCTTTTCACTGGAAATCATTTCTCTGATTAGCTAGAGGACACCTGCCTTATTCACACCTGCTGAACTAACTTTGACTTTGTCCATGGCAGTATACTGCTGACGTCTTTACCTATACACCTTACTAAAATTCAGATAATAATCCTTTAATCAACAATTCAAGTTAACATTATAATCCCTTAACTATAAAGTACTACATTTCAAATATCAAAGATTTTTTTTGTACCGGGGATCAAACTCACGACCTCGTTCTTGCCAAGCAAGTACCTACACCATTGAGCTAAATCTCCAGACCCTAAAATACCAAAGATTTGAGAGTAAATATAACCTTAAAATATTTTATTTTTTCTTGATCCCACTAAGTAGAACAAGTAGAAATTATTTAATGGGTCTATTGGAATGCTAAGACACTCAATTTCATTTTAGCTATAAAATATTTGGGAAAAACAAGGTGACAATGTTTACATTTTGTTCTTGATGTGTCTCTTTAAGTGAAAAATATCAGGACATAAAGAACGAATTTTGCTAAATTTTTCAGTTTGCTCAATTATTGGGGCTTAGGGCACTGAAGGAGAGAACAAAATTTAGTTTAAATTGAATTTAATAAAAGAATGTATTAGCTGTTCAGATATAAAAGCATTTACTATTGAGAATTGCATTGTATGTATAGTGATCCCAATCTCACTTTTCAGTTGTGCATTGATTCATCATTTCCCAAGAACTTTTACACTCTTGAATTCCACGTTCCCTTCGTAAGAGGGGTGAGACACTTCCTGTTGTTGGTTTTCCTTTGTTCTCTTTCACTCTCTCTCTTCCTCTTCCAAAATATGAAATGTATAAAAATAGCAAGATGGAGTAAAATATGTCAACATATGGAAAATGGGTAGGTTTGTTTGTTTTGTTTCCTTAAATTGTAGTTTAAGAGCATTTTGGATTCACCACACATACACTCACATTTGTTAGCTGTTATTACAGTAGCTATTATGCTAATGAATAAACAGATGGGAACATAACACGGGGCTTTCTAAAACCTGCTTTCTTTGGTTGTTCCTTCTGTAGTTTTAGCTGTGCTGAGTTTAAACAGTGAGATTGTTAGACAACTATGCACATCACTGATTGTGGGAGGAAGTAACTAATACAGTACCTATATTGTAGCAAACACTGCCTTGAAGAAAAATCTCTATTTACTATCTGATTAAATCTTCCCAGCCATGTTGAACGGCAGGTTTACCTTTATGTTATCCCAGAGGAAACCAAGTTACCTAGTTAAATAATGTCTGCCCAGATATTCTTAGCAGTGCCAGCTCTAAATCCAAATCTGTTTTACTACATGCTCTTTCTACTGCTTTCTAAATATTAATTTTTTATAAAGTACTCCTAAAGGCAGAGGAGAATGAATATTCACCCCTAGGGAGTTTGGGGGTGTAGTTCAAAGGGAATCACTGCCAGTGTGAAATTTCTTTGAAGTTTCATCTTTTATCTTTAACATGCATACAGTCTACTCTATAATATATCTATATTTGTTTTAATACAAAATATGTTTGTTTTCCCAAATCTTCAAGTGAAACTGAAGTCCCAGAAATAGGCATTGTGTTTATCCGTGGTGTCTAGATTCCCTCCTGGGTATTCTGCTCTAAGAAGCAGAGCCATTCACGGTAGAATCTCTAAAAAACGAGGCAGACTGTTCTAGCCCTATTGATTTTAATGTGAAATCTCAATTTCCTACAGTGGTGCTTTAGAAGTCACCGTGAAAAGCACCCCCTTCCATGTTCCACAGCGCACTGCACTTCGCTTTTATGATAGTCATCACATTTAGAATTACTCGCACAGTATCTTTGCCCTTAACACTATGAATTCTACATTGTTGGGATTCCTAACACCTACCTCGGTACCTATAATAAGAAAATGCCACATATACGTTTGCAAGATAAATAATGTATTTTATTTATAAAATTTTTACGGTGGTTTAGAGTAAGAAATAACATAGGTGAGATATAACTTTCCCCAGCAAAGGGCTCATAGATATCTTATATTAAGGTATATGTTGGAGATTTAAAGACTGTAACTTTTAACTTTGCCTATGGAACTGAGTTATTTAGTGGTCCAGGAACTAGAAAAGAGTAACAAAACAGGTGACAAACTCCTGATTTCACATCCTCAATCTACAATGTGTATTTGAACAGAAGCGTTGGTTTCAGAAGCACAGATGCTCATCTTTTGGTAGCTGTGTGAGCTCACATCTGGATGGGTATGGGCTGGCTAATTATTAGCCATACTTCCAAGAGTCCCAAACCAAGCTAGTCTGGCAAATAATATGTTGGCTCAGGAAGCTACAGTCAGGCCAGTTTATCCTGGCTTCATTATTTGCAAAGGCAGTCATGGTCCCTGGGCAGAGAGCGGGGCGGCTGGAGATGCACCTCCTGATAAAGAAGTTTGCTGAGAGTTTTAGGCACCATGACCTTGCTCTTGCGCCACCCTTTCATAACATTTCTCTGGAAAATCTTTGTACATTTTGCATCATAAGTTAGGAGCTCATTTCTTTATGTTTTGTTAGGATTTTGTGCACACTCTATAAAAGCATTTATTTGGAACTCTTTAAGGCTTTCTTAATTCTATCTCACAGTTCTCTCATTGACCAGCTCCCTGAAGACAGATATTTCATGTTAGTGAATTTTGCCACCATTGTGTGGGAATTTCCAAGATTCGTACAGGCTGTGGGGATGTATATGAATTTTTAGTTGTATTAATTGCATAAATGAGTTAAGCTATTATATAATAACAGCACTTATGCTACCATGGAGGATTTAACATTGTGGTATCAGAAATGTCAGACTTCATAATCATCATGGGATGGATAGAAATTTTCAGTTTTTTGAAGCTAAAAGATTTTTTTTCTTTCTTACCAAAATGTCATGTCTCTTGCTTAGTCTCAGCTATGATAGACTCAAAGAATGCAATAGTGACAGTGAGCTGGATTGAACTGCTGGCTCGCTTTACAATCCATCACTGCAAGCTGTTTGAGTTAGTACCTTCTGAAAGTGTGTGGGAGGGAGACAGACTTTTGCCTGAATATGCAACCAAAACAGAATTTTTGTGCCAAAAGCGACCAATATGGGTGATGATCAGTAAGATAAGTAGCAATAAGAAATAAAGAGCAGGGATGGACCCTCTGAATATGAAAGCAAAGTGTATTTTGACAGTCAGAGCAGAGACAATTCCCCTAACTTCATATGACTAAGGAATTCGATGATTTTTATCTAAAGAAACAATTAAAGACCAAAACCTAAAATCAAAAATATGTAATTTTCTCTCAGGTAAACATACAATCAGACTTGAGAAAGCTGTTTAATGAATGACATCCGGTTCATATTTCACAATGTGGGCTTGTTCAGTGGCTCGCAGCTTTCATCTTCTGTTGTTAGCATAGTCCAGGTGGTGTTCCAAATAAACATAAACTTATGCTTGGGGAATAGAGTGTGAATTTTAGAGCAGGTGATGCTTAAGGAGGGATGGAGCAGGAAGTCACTCTATGTATTTCTGGATTTGTCCCTTATTATATGTTTCTCCTGGATTTCCCTTTACAGTAAAATTCCTTCAAGGCTTGTCTCTACCTGCTCTCCACAGGGTTCATGCCCCTCTTTCCTTACTCTACTTTGGTCAAACAAGCTTTCATGTTACAACTGGGGCAGACTGTCCTGGTCAGAGTGATGATTAAAAATCTCTGCTCTGCTAATGCAATGTCGGACTTCAGTGTGTTTCCTGGATGAACAGCCTTGGACTTCAGCCCTCCTCCTTGACACTGAGGTTTTGCTTGGTCTCTGGGGCACACGATCTGCTGAGCCTCCTCCCAACTCTTCACTGGTCACTTGGTTTTAGTTCCCCTGCTGCATCTTTCTATCTTAAGTAAGCCCTTCCTGTTGATGGCACCAGGCTTAGTCGGTGGACCTGGTCTCCATCTATGTTCATTACCTGTTTGCCTCATGCCCGTATGACTCTCTCCAGGCCCCACCAGTGAACCACTCTCAGATACATCTGTCCTCTGTCACCCATGTTCATCTTTCAGGCTCCCGTCACCCCATGATGTCACTGTTTTTCCACATGGAGAGTTGTAAACATTGCCTTGACATACAGGGCTGCTCCCAGATGGCTTTCCTGTGATGTTTATCAGTTCCCTCTGCCTTCTGTGCCTTAATATGGACTGAAATGCATCTTTCAAAATGCGTATACTGACTCCCTTTTTTTGCAATGTGATTGTATTTTGAAATGGATCTTTTAACAAAACAGAAACTTTTCAATTAGGTCATGGGTTGGTGCCCTCACATGGTAAGAACTGTGTCCTTATGAGAAGAGGAAGGTAGGTCAGAGCTGGTTCCCATGTGGGCACGTAGTGAGAAGGTAGCTATCTTACTGCAAGAAATAGAAACCTCACTAGAAATAAAATCTTTCTAGAACCTTGGTTTTGGATTTCCCAGCTTCAAGAACTGTGAAGGGAAACAATGCCTATTGTGTTTTGTGTCCACTGTGTTTTGTTGTAGCAGTCTGAGCAGCCTGAGACTTGTTTCTCCAGGGCTTGAGGGGCATTCTTTCCCAATACACAGGACGCTGCATTATTACTGATTGTTCACTTATTTTTCCTTTCAACTAAACTGAAAAATATTTGAGAGCAAGTCTCATTCATTTTTTCCCAACAACTTGCAAGTACTCAGTGCATAAAGGATGTAAAGAAATAAATTTGCAATTCAGTTTGATTAATTATCAACCTGGGAAAGGAAGAATTTTGTGAAAAATTAGGGTCCGACTTCTTTCCCACATAGAAGGCAAATTAATTCCTACCTAGAATGTATGCTTAGCAAAAAAAAAGCAAAAAACAAAAACAAAAATCAAAATATTCTACAAAAAGAACAAGTACAAATTTTTTGTATTTGATCATTTCAGTGACCTGAAATCTCAAGTAAAATCTTAGAATATTGGACTGAAAAGAATGGGAAAGTAATTTCTCTGGAAAAATGTGAAGGGCAACTCCTACCAATTATTCAGTTATTGTGACAAATCTGATTTTTGAATATAAAGGTACCCCAATGGCCCCTTTCCAGCTTTAAATTCTATTTTACATAGCAGAGCTCACACATCCATTTATTCTGTCATTCCTCAACATCTATCTTGCGCCGTATAATGAGCTCCAATTTGGAAACACAATACTGAACCAAATGAACACAGTGCCTCCTGTCACTCATGATGCTTGATCCAAATACCTGCTTGTCTTTTGTTTTGTTCCTATAAATGTTGGCAAAAACTCAACCAATATAATGATTTTATTTTAGCACAACTGCTCTACAATTGCATCCTGACCACAGTTAGCCAGCAGGTTTGGCTGTTCCCCAGCACTGGCTGTAGATAATGAACCACTACCTGTGCCAGGATGAGGGTACCCCTGCTGCATTCCTCAGCAGAGACACGTCGTTTGATCTTTGTGTAGCTGACTCACATCACAGAGCCTGCCATACAGGCTGTGTTGAATGTGTATTTGTTGAAATTAGCTGTCATTCTATTTGCTATAGCTGGAGAATAGATGTTAAATTTATGTAACAGCAATGACAATTTATTTGTATGTAAGTGGCAAACAAACAGGCTTTATTCCAAGTTGTACCTAGGAAAAAAGTAACAATCAAATACAGTTTACATTTAAATTAAAATTTTTATGGATAGTTCAACTATCTAATGAAATGCCTTTCCACATATGTTTCCCGGGAGTTAAGGAGGGATACTGTTGCTTTTCATGCCTAACAGTCGATAACAGGAATAAATATTTTCAGAGTGACTGGTTCTTAAATGTAGCTATGTAGGTTTTCGGTAGCTTATTTATTTGATGAAAATCCTTTGACTTAATGCCCACTTCCAGTGCTTGAAGGCTGAAAGTTTTATATTCCTCTGAAGTATTTATTCATCTCTCCATGCCTCTGTGTACGCCACCTTCTCTCAACCTCACATTAGTGAGATAATTTCTTCTGGCTTCCTTTTATCCATCTTCAACAATATAGCCAAAGTGAGCTTCTAAATAAGATGCTTACCTACATAAAATCTTCATGAATTTCAGCTGTATAAAAGGTAAAATCCCCAGTCCCTAAAGTTTCCTTAAGATATTGAAGATTTGGACTCAGCTTCAGCTATAGTTTCATCTCTAACCCTTTGCTCTGAAGTAATGATGCCACATTTTTGCAGATTCCTGTTGCTTTTCTTTCACATTCTGCAGAGGTCACATCCTTAGTGTTTAACCTTCATTCAAATATCACTTCTTTCATGATGCTTTCCCTTATGGTTTCCCACTTCTAAATTTTAATTGAGTTTTGTTATTGTACATTTTCAGAGCAGCTTCTGTATTTCCTTTGCAGAATTGAGATTGTAATTATAGACTTTGAAAGTGTGCTTAATATTTACATAGACTGCCATATAGATTGGGATACTATCTCCATTGCCTAATATAAAAGTGTTCTGAGAAAAATTCGCATATTTAATGCATGAATGAAATAGTAAAAATGGTTGACACCAAAACAAAAGTAACATGCATAGAGTGGATGAGAATCTGTAGACAACAAAAATGCTGACTTTCATTTGCTTGCCTTAGAATAAACCAAATAATGAACTGAGTATTGGGAGAAACACATACATTAGCCAAGAGGACCTTAACAGTTCTACTTTACATTTATATCTAACAAAAGTTTTAAGACAATGAAGTTTTTAAATATAAAAGAATGTGCTCAGAGCCTAGTGAACTGAATACAATCATTGTTGTGAGTAATCTTTTCATGGCTCCTGTGAGACAAGATAAGATACCCTGATAGGATAATAAAGAACTGTAATTGACTGAACTGGGATTTGAAAACAGAAGCAGCCTAATTTCAAAGTAGGTGAAGCCACCAATGCTATTGTGCTAATTTGTCTGTACTTTTAAAAACAGTCACATCACATAGAAAACTATTGAATACCACATAATTATTTGTACATAATTATTTGTATATATATATATACAATAATTTGTATATAAATGTATATATTTTAAATTTTATTTAAAGAGACAAAAAGCAAAACAGAAAAAAAGGGTAGCAACTATTTGAATGTCTACTTTATATGCTTTAATTTTGTAACTTGAACAACTATTTCTAAGATGACAGTATGTAATTTGTCAACTAGTGATTTCTTAGTGTACAAATATATTTCAATGCTCTACTACATACCACACATTCTTCTAGGCCCTGAGGATTCAACTATAATCAAAACACAGACAATCATCCCTTGAAATAACTGGTGTACTTGTACCAGGATCCCCTTCAGGTACCAAAATCCACAGATGCTCAACTTCCTTACATAAAACAATGTAGCATTTGAGTAGAAACCACACAATCCTCTCATATACTCTAAATCTTCTCTGTACTTGCAATACCTAATCCAACATAAGTTATGTAAACAATAGTTATACTGTATTGTTAGGGAATAATGGCAAGAAAACTTCGGTGCATGTTTAATATGATTTCTTCTTGAATATTTTCAATCTGGCATCAGTTAAATCTGCAGAGTAAAACCTGTAGATGCAGAGAACCAACTATACTCTTATTGCTCTCATAATATTTATTTTAGTAAAAGGAGAATATAAATATATAAGCAAACCAATAATATCACATGGGTGATCTTTAAAATGAAAATATATCAAGCTTTTCTAGCCTATGATGACTGGAATGAGGAAAATAACTGATTGGATGATGGAGAAAGGGTGATCTAAGAGGCTGAGATTTGAATGACTAAAAAACTATTTGACTAAAACTCTCTGAAGAAGAGATTTTCAGGAAAAATTCTGGCAAAGCAGAAAGGCAGGAAATTTCAGAGTCATGAAATCATGCGAGGTGGCAGGAGAAAGGTGCCTAGGGAGAGATGTGTAAGAGACCCCATCAGGGAGAGGCAGGAATGAATCTCCATAAGCCCTTAAAAATTGTGATCAGATTATAGATTATATCAGAGGTCCCCAACGGTTGACACCAAGGATCAGCTTCAGGGATGATAGTTTTTCCATAGACCAGGGCTGAGGATCACTTCAGGATGATTTAATCACATTCCATTTATTGTTCACATTATTTCCATTATTGTTACCTTGCGATCGATAATGAAATAATTATGCATCTCTCCATAATGCAAAACCAACGTCAACCCTGAGCTTGTTTTTCTGAAACTAGATTGTCTTATGTAGAGGCAATGGAAGACAGCGATACTTCTGGTGCTATTGCTTGCATCCAGTCTACTCCAAAAATCTCATTTTGGTTTGTGTCAGTGTGGAAGCTCTTCCACCACAAAGGTAGAATGTTGGAAAAGGAGGAAAGTTTTTCAGAGCTTTTGTGGCAATCTCCCGATATTCCACCTTGACACTGAGAGCATTTGACATTATTCCAGAATTAAAGTTGACTCAAACATACTTAAGACCACAGTTGTTTGAACTCCCAAACTGTTGTACTTCATCTAGCATTGACCAAGTCAATTCTTTAGGCTTAGCAGAAATAGATTATAGATCTATTTGTCCCCAGTGTTAGAGTCTTTTGTAGTTGGGAAGTAATGCTCAGATTCTTTTGGAAGCTGAGATAGATGATCATGGACCAGACTGTAGAATGAAATCCTTGGATCAGTCTCTCTCAGAATCTCTGTTCATTCATCATTTCCATAATTCCAGTTTGTTTTTTAAATGCCACTACAGTGATACTTCTGCTGTTGAACTCAATTCTTTCCAAATTTATGTTTGAGCGCTGAAAAGTTCAAGAACTAAACATATTTTCTCCATAAGAAATAATGGAAAACCAAAAAGTTGGTTGTGAGGCCCAAATATCACACATATAAATTCATTTTTCTAGGACTTTCACAAATTTCTCAATGATGTCTTTCTTTAAGTCTGTCACGGTTCTCACAGTTTTCCTCATGACTTTACTACTGATATCACTAACATTCTATGGAGCCATGGTTACCATATTTTACACAAATAAAGTACCAAAAAAAGACACAATGATGAATATTTGAATGCACTGCAACAAGTACTGAATATTATCTTGGAGACGATGGTGCTTAAACTGAGTCCTTTGTATCCACAGTGAGACATGACACAGGACTTGATCTCAGAATGTACAGGTTTTTTCAAGTTGATAGTCAATTTAAATATCAAAGTTATAAACACCAAGCAGATTTTCTTCTAACTTAGCTGTTGGAGTAGTGGGAAGACTGGGAGTCATCTGAGAACTGCTGACTTGAACACATTTGTTGCTCTCCCTTGAAGTGACAGATTGAGTCCCTTGAGAAGGTTACAGATGTCACATGAATAAGCAAGTTCTGAGACACATTCTGGGTCACTGACATGCCCAGCTGTTATTAATGCATTTCTTAAAATAAATATCTGGTGCAACTCTCGCAGCTCAAAAATTCTAACCGGGAAGATGTGTGTGTGTGTGTGTGTGTGTGCGCGCGCACGCGTTCGCGTATGTGTTTTAAACTAATCTTGCAGAGTTTTGTTGATAATAGATGTGAATTAAGAACATGTACTCTAATGTGGTTGAAAGTTGTAATCACATCCTGTAAAATGTTGGTAAATTCAGGTGACGTTTTTCTGATACAATTTCTCCATGGATGACAGTCGACTGACTTACATTCAGAAACAACTTCTTTGGACCAAGAAGTGAAAATAGAAAGTCATCCAGTCCCAGCAGCCACTCTGTCCATGAACATAACAACACAAAATGACCCAACTAGTTTTCTTGCTATATAATCAAAGACTTGATTAGTTCTGTAGTCCTGATGTTGGTGGACAAGAAAAGCACACAGCAGATTCTCATGCTGTCCCCATTATTTTTCTCATCGCTGAGACAAAATACCTGGCACTTAAAGTTAAAAGAGGAAAAGTTGATTTTGGGTCATAATTTGTAGAAGTTTTGGTCCATAATCCACTGGTTCCAAGGTAAGGTGTCAAGGCAAAGGGGCATCACAGAGGAGACAAACTTTGTAGCACGCAGCAGGTGACAAAAGGTTCTAAGTGAAAAGCAATAAGCAAGAGAATGAACACCCAGCTACCATCTTCTGTGCCTTGTGTCTTATTTGGGTTATCCTCCCTCAGGGCAGGTAGTGCTCACACCCTTAATCCTAGCTTTGCACTGTGAATCAATCTCACCTTCACATGCTTGATGGAAGCATTACATGTCCTAGATCCAGCCACCTCAGCCCCACCTCTGATCACATGAGACTTTGAGGGTAGTCACACACAAGCCCTGACATGAGTACATGCTCCTGAAAAAAATATATTGCACAACAGAAACATTGTTGTCTTGCTCTCAGCATTTGTAGATTCATCAATACATATTGTTTATATGGTGACTCATTAATCTTTTCTAGCAATTATACTTCATTATCCTCTGCTATTTCATCAATTTATCTAGATTTGGTCCTAGCCAAAAGAGGAACACATACCTTTTGAATGACAGCTGGTCCTAAAACCACCACAATTGTCATTTACAAGAGGCAAGATCATCTTTTCAGCAGCAGCAAGGGACTTCTTAGTTTTAACGATGCAGTTCAGCACTAAGAATAATGCTGTCAGTGTAGACACATGTGATGAATTTGTGACCTTCTGCAATTGCTTCTGTTATGTGTGTACACATTTGTTTTGAAAAATTCTAAAACTTATTCTCTCACTTTCTTAATTCAGGGTGCTTGGTCTCCATGTACAAAAGCAGTTTTGAAGTTTTCATGGCATTATCAGATAACTGGGTACCACATATTTTATAATCTAGGCTTGAAGATTGAGAATCTCTTGTTGCAGTGAATCTATAATTTAAGTAGGAATTTTGGTGTTTTTTGAAATACAGTTTTCTTTTTTGGGGAATCTTATGGGAGTCTTCTGCTATTTCATCATTGAGTCTTTCCCACTTTTCAAAGAGGGTCTCCACTGATGTTTGGTTTTTTTTACTCATTTTGGCTAAGGTTAGCTTGTGGACTTACCAAAACTGTGACTGAGACAAATGCACAGTGCAGGAAAGAAACGCAGATACATGTAAATAAAATAACGGGTAATGCATCATAGACTAAAATAAGTAGTAGATTCTGACTTAAATCTGCTACCACATGCAGCTTAATTTTCACTTGCTACTCACTAATAGGTCTTTGGCACGTCTCTGCAAACAACTGATTTAGTATGCTCCCAGTGTATCCAAACCTCTCTACTAGTGTTAATTTGCATTTGCAGCTGCTCCCAGTGCTAGCATCACTACCTCAGTTCTATCTCAGATCTTTGGGCATTAGGTTCTCATAATGAAAGTGCAGCCTAGATCCCTCTCCTGCACAGTTTACAATAGGATTTACTCTTCTCAGAATCTAATGCCATGGCTGATCTGGCAAGAGGTGGAGCTTGGCCTGCAATGTAAGCAGTGCGGAACTGTTGTAAACATGGAAGAGACTTCACTCCTGTGCTTGCCATTTGTCTCCTCATGTGTGGCCTGTTTCTTCACAGGCCATGGGCTAGTACCATTGCAGACCCTCGATTGCATTATAAATTTCATAGAAAGAAGTTTAGGCAGAAAATTCACAGGTTCTCATGTCAATTTTAACTTCACTATTGCTGATACATTATCCATTGGTAAACATGTTTTGCATTATTACTTTAACAGTACTGTAATATGTTACCCATCTTCTGCTTGAGGAAAAGTGAGAGGAGCTGGGTGCAACGTTTCTTCTTTATTCATTTCCTAAGAGAGAACAGTCCTTGGAAACAGAAAAGATCCTGAGATTTGTGCTTCAGTAGTCTGAGCATTTCAAGCAGGAAAAAAAAAAATAAGTTCGTAGAAATATCTAGGTAAATAATGAAATAAATCTATTTTGTGTTATTTCCTTTTCATTTGTAATGATTCTTCTTTGGTTAAAATTCTGTTACTATCCCGTGCTCTCAGCTAATTCTGTGTTGAATTTTTATCTTAAAGTTATTTGCTTTTCAGCCACGGAAACCACCACCATTAGAGACCCTTTAGTAAACTTCCTACTATGTAATAAAAGGTCTATCATGAATTTATACATGGTAGGAAAAATATTCTCTACATTGCTTATTTTACATTTTATTTCAGTTAATAAAAAGAAGGACAAATTTCCCACAAAGTTATGGGACAGGTAAAAATGGAAAGCAACATTAGCTAATGCAATAAAAAAAACTATGATTAATTATTGAGCATGCATTCCGGAATTAGGCACTACCAGAGGTTAGAGACGTGAGCAGCTTCATTGAGGGAGAAAATTAAATTTATCAAGCATAAGCTGTCCCCAGTGCCATGACTCAAACTTGACTGTAATAATAATATAATAGGCATCATTAATTAAGTGCTTACTCGTGTCCAGCTCCTTGAAGTCATTTACATATATCACCATATTTGCTCTTGGTAGAACCCTTTAAAGGAAATATTATGACCTTGAATTTGTAGATGAGGAAACTGAGGCTTCCAGTGGATGAGACCAATAGTTCATAGTCTCACCACTGGTAAGTGCTGAATGAAGTCCCAGGCTAGGTGATTAAAATAATGTGTTCACCTATTATTTACTTTCTTGATTATCTATTGCTAAGGCAGGTTTTTCTTATTCTACAGCTAACATTGATCTTGTATATTTCAATACATTTGTCTTTTTAAAGCAAAACTGGCCTTTTACACAATGATTTCCACAATGACATAATTTCTTACAAACCTAAGCTTCTGGGCTGTGAGTGGCCTCCACACTGATCTTTCTTTTACATCCTTGGGAAAGTCAGTTAACACCCCCACATAGGGTCGTTGTGAAACAAAAGAATGCATTTTATTGCAAGTCTTTATAATAGTTCCCAGCATACAGTCTGCTCCAAAATATTAGCTATTGATATAATTTTATAATGTAATTTCATTCATTATCTGAAATTTAGAATTCAGCAAAGCATTTGAAGTATTAGTGCAAAAATCCTGGAGCATCAGTAGATACATCATTAATAAAATGAAGAAGCCTAAATCATACTGCTGTATTTTTAGGATTTTTTTGTTTCTTTTTTCCCAAAATTTCTCCTTACTTTCCCCATTTCACGCCTTTGAATTTATCTCCTTTTTTCAAAGAGCTTATCCTACAATAATTTAAATACAATAATGATAAAATTTAATCTTTAAGACTAAGAAACCCCCTCCTCTCCAATCTGTAAGAGTAAAAATTCATGGTTGTGTATGTCTTCCTGCTAGTAGGCTAATCCTCCTGACATAAAGGTAATCTATTTAATCTTGTGTTACTAGGCTGATATTCAACTATTGAGGAAATAATTCCTCTTTACCTTCTTCTGGTCCATTTTATCTTTGTGAAGCACTTAACCAAAGATACTGACAAACTGTAGTAGCCCCAGAAAAGATTTACCTATTTATGGATATGTGTGACTTGAAATTCCTTGTACTAGTCACAGAAAATCTTGGCAAGTTTAATCTCGACTTGGAGATACTCTGAGCCCTTGAAAAGCTGCCATGAAGAAGAAGAATCAACACAATCTTTTAAGGTGACCTAAGATGGTAAATAAGACAAAGCCATGGGGTTGCCAGGGACCTTATTTCAAACCAAAGTGACACGATTTTCCAGTACTGAAAACTTGCCTAACTACAGGGAGAGCAGGTGTTTTGTGAGAAATTCACTTTACTGTCATTAATGACTTTGGAGGAGAGAAACTATTTCTCCTTACAGAGGAGAGACCAGTGTCTGGCTGCAGACTGGACTCCATTAGTATTTCTCAAACTTTGATTTGAGGACTGATAGCACTATATGCACAAAACTGGAATGCAGGGCATCCAGATGGATATATGCATATATATTCTTCTTTGCACAAATTGTGGTATAGCAAATTCACTGGTTTGTAACTTAATTTTAAAGTAACATTTCTTACTCTTCATTTCTTAGCAACCATAAAGAAACTTATTTTTTATGTAGTTTCCTGTATTTTACATTCTATCGATGCCTCATTTTGCCAGCTTGTTAATTTGTACCCTGACTCTTTAGTTTCCTTTTAAATATTTTACTACAAAACTCAATGTACAATAAATAACATTGAATATAAATCATTTCATGCATGTGTGGTATCTGTAGTAAAAAAAATTGGAGAAACAGGTATGTTTGTTTGTAGTTTTGACAAATTTTTTCATGTTTCCCTTTATGGATATTATACCACTTAAAACACCCACTAAAAATATATCTCTGTTTCTCAAACCTTTCTCCTTCATGAGGATGTGATGCTATTCCTTAACCTTTGTATAAATAGAAGGTGGAAATGTATGTATTTAATTTACATTTACCTTGTGAGTTAAATTGGGAGATTTCTCATCAATGCATATAGTATACAGTTCTAAAGATATCCCCCTAACTGTCTCATTTCTGCCATAGAGGTATTGTAGTAAAGCATTAATTTAGGTACTTCTACGAAAGGACTTTGCAGATGTAATTAAAGTTAGTAATCTGCTGGCCTTAAAGTAAGGAGATTATCCAGGGCTATTACAGTAGGATCAATCTAATCACAAAGTTCTTAGAAATATAAGAAGAAGGCTGATGAGTCAGCCAGAAGGATGCAATAAGTGAAAAGAAAGACAGAAACCGCAAGGTGGAAGGCCAGGCAGGGCGGTGTGAAGCATGGGCCGGACTCAGGCAGCCGTTGGTGGCTTTGAAGATGAGCAGACAGGCCACAGACCAAGGAACACAGGGTCCTCTAGAAACTTGAGTGCAGTTACTCACATAATTTCTAGGAAGTGACTAGGCTGACCTCCTCTTCAGAGGCATGCAATTTGGTGAATTTTAGTGTGTGTAAGGTTTACCTCAATAAGAAAAATAAAAAATACAGGAAAACAGTGAATTATATTTCCAAATTAGGACATGCTACAACATTTTGACAACACATAGGAAAGAAATATATGAGAGGTTAGTTTTTATGTCCTTGCAATGTAAGCCCATCGGACGAGCTTTTGAGGAGATTGGACATCTGGAAAGCTTACTCTTATGATCACATCCTCAAGATCCTACCAGGAAATGAGTCTCTGAAACTACAAATTGACTACAGATTGATTACGCCCTGCAGCATAGGACATACAGGTGGGAGTTGAATTTGGAGTTGAACTGCAGAAATTGCAAACATGAGCCTTGACAGAGCAGCGTGTGCATTTACTATATGCTAGAAAACAAGATAAAGTTAGAGAAGGGAAAGCCATGTTGGAGAGTAGAGTTATGTCTCTGGAATTTTCACAGTTATTAGTAGAAACTATAATGATATACAGTGATATTCACAAATCAAACAGAAGTTAAGTATACTTAGGAACAAAGAAAATAAAATTAAAATTATGCCACTGAGTAGAATTAGAACATTAGGCAAAGAAGACAGAAGAGGGAGAAGAGGAAGGAGCTGCTTAATTTCAATATTAGTCATAGTAAAATGTAAGTTTTCAAGAAAGGGGTGATGTCGGAGTGTTAAATGAAGTTCTTATCATAAAGTTTACAATTAGAACTAAAAATATATACCGTCTAAATGTCAGAGGAAATACCAAAACCATAGAAAAATAAAATCACAATGCAAAATACAGTAAAAATAAAATACCCTGAAGCATCATTGTACATCTCAAATTAAACCTACCACTCATACCAGGAGTGGGAGTTTTTTTCAGTTGACAAATCAAAATGCAATTCAAAAAGCCATATAAAGAGGTAAATTTAAAGGTATTGAGATGTTTAAAATGGAATGATCAGCAGAGAAATAACAGGAGAACACAAATACACAGAAAACATGAGTCATCATGTTAAAAACAGATAAAGTAGAAATCCGCCCCCCATATGCACACAGAAAAAGCAGTTTTCTTGTGGGCATTATGGCGATACTTTATGTGTAATTAACTCTTCTGATATTTAAGCATTTTAAACCATTATTTGTAAAGAATTCAGATCTACATACAAGATTGATTAAATGATTCCCTGTTGATTAGCTTTACCCATTATCAGAATGCTGTCATTTTTTGTTGTGTTTCTACCTCACCCATTCATCACCTCCCATTTGAATATTAACCAATATAGGTTGTCATTTTGAGTTAAATACAAATTTAGCCATCTTAAAGTATTACTTTGACAACAGATGTATTCTTAAATTGCAACTCATTACAATACAATAAATACATTTTATTGATATGAAAAGTTGCCTTATATCCCTTATCAATCATTCTCCCTCCTTCCTCAGAGACCAACAGCATTTTAAAGTTTTAAAATGTAGCTAAATTTGTCTGGAATTTTACATTAATAGCATCTTGTACCACATGGTATTTTATACTCATCTTTATTCAGTCAAGATATGGTCTGAAATATTCATTTATGATGTTGAGTGTGGTAATAATTCATTCTTACCAATACCTTACTGTATAATTCTATAGCATAAATGTTATTTATATATCATTTCTTGTGTGCATTATGAATAAAGCTAATATAAATATTCCTTTATAAAAATAATTTTTAATGGACATTCATAATTTTTATTAGATAAATATCTCAGAGCAGAATCTCACTGTCTAAGGTCCATTCATACTACCTTTATAATATACTATTCAATTGCTACCAAATGTGTCTGGGTCACTTTATATTCCTAGAGGATTCTCCACATGTTCCTAGTATTTGGAGTTTTTTGGAGCCTTAATCATTTTAATGTGTGTGTGGTGTCAATTTAGTTTTAGCATGCTCTCTGAGCAACTAATAATTCTAAGCACTTTGTCATAGGCCAGGTGAAAAAAATTATGCATTTGTTCAGTGCACAACCACATTTTTTCCTTAGAACTTCAAAGTTGTATAAGGAATAATCAAAACATACAGAGAAAGTTTTAATTAAAAATGCAGCAATGAAAGAAACACTGTCATGAGTCACCCACAAAGTATTCTCCCTTACGATGGGCATACAACATTTTGGCCACTCAGGAATAGTTCTGGAAATCCTCTTTCATGAGCATCTTCACAAAGTGTGATAAAAAATATTGAGTGTCAACCAGTAGGAAGACAGGCTCTTAAAAACACAGTGGCAGGTCCCCATCCACATTGTTCACCAGATCTGGCACCATACAACCTCTGCCCTTCTCCCAAATCAAAATAACCACGAAAGGCAAACATTTTTTAATCAATTCGGACGTTAGGCAACCATGACGGCACAAATAAGACACAAGAACGACTGTTGAACTGTAAGACCTCAAAGTTTATATGCTCTTGTTTTATTGGACACCTTCCTAGAGATTTAAATTCTTATTTCACAAAAGGAAGTAACTCCATCTTTTAAAAACAAAAGACAAAGTATTTGTTTTCAATATGAAGAGATGCCATGAACACAATTTCGTGGTGACTGTTGAGTAATTACTTTTCTATTACCCTCTTTGGATGCTTGTAGCACATTTATACTCATGGTTTTAGGGTTATTTTTAAACATTTATCTTTGAAGTTAGTGCGTACTCTGTGTACCAATTATTCATAAGAGTTTATGAGGTGGAAAACAATTGTGTCTGTATTTGGAATTGGAATGAAAGCTTGTTGACCCTTTTCTCAAACCAATGGGTATGGTAGCTGTGGTGTTTTTTTAGGAGTATGAAAAGACAAAAGGTACATTTTCTTCCTTTGCCAGTGAGATCAACTGCTTCTTTCAACAGCTGTTTGTCCTCAAGTCTTCCTCTGCTTCTGGAAACAAAACTGGACTTGTTCCAGGGGGAGTTTATGGGTCTGCAAACGGTGTACTGAGTTCTCACTTCAGAAAGTGGCTTCGGAAAAGTCCTCTTGCTTTCTGACATCTTGTATTCTACCTTCTCTGCCATACTTCTTTGGTTTGCTCTTGGAAACCTTTCACTAATTCCGAATTTTGGGGCTATCTCCTCCTTCTCCTGAAATAAAAATTACCCTTTGAATTTTTGTTTCATACTCCTCTTTCTACTTTAGATGATTTAGAAAAAAGGAAGAGATGCTAATCTAAGTGTCTGTCTTCAAACTAGTAGTGATATCATTCCAAGCTTTTAATTTTCACTATGTAAAGCTTCTGTTAATACATTCCCTTCTTCTCTCTAGTTATTTGACTTAAAGGTTTTACTTATATTTTCAGATGCTTACAGTTGATGAAACTTAAAAATCTGAGAAGTACAGGGTAAGATGATCTCTGAAAATCTTTCCAGTTTAAAGTTTTAATTTTTTTCAGTGGCATGGACTGAACTGTTTCTCTTCCCACTAGTCGTGGGGATAAATAGAAACAAGCTGTCAATTGTCATAACGAAGATATTTTCTGGGGGAAAAGCCATGGCTTGCTCAAGTATTTCTTCTGCTTGGTTCCTAAAGGCTAAAGGCTTGTGTCTACCCTGGCAGAGTCTATAATCAAGAGACACTGCTGCTATTGTTTACCTAATACAATGCTTGGCAGGGGGTTAGTTGTATTTATTTGAAGTAGCAGAACAAAGCTTTTTCACCAGTGGCCACACAAACTGTTAGAAGTTTCCCTTTGTTTGATAGTTAATTATATAAGGATGTATAGGAGCATGTATATGCATTTAACTGTGAGTATGTGCATTGACTGTCACCAGGAAACTACTCACCCATTGATATTAGATTTCAATATAAGAATAAAGCAATATAGAGTTATATATTTTAGTCAATCCAGCATATGAGTAATACGTATTTGCAAACTTCATTTAACAGTGATTTATTTGTAGGTGACTTCAAATGACAAACCTCCTCAGTAATTTCAAATGAAAGAATTTATCTTCCTCTTCAAGAAACTTTAAGCACATACTACCTGTACTCTCTGCAGCACATATGCAAGTATATTCCAACACTTAGAAAATTCCCTCAAATTAGTATATCTAATTATCTGATAGAAAAATCCAAGTTACTTTTGATTTAAGGTAAATACAATCAGGCCTTGTTATTCTTGGGTTTTAGGTGATCTTATCAATGACTGTAGTAAATAAATAATCCAGGAGGAGTGTGTATGCCTTGTGGAAAGTGCTCAAAGATGTTTAACAAGGATGGTGATCTACTGTTTGTTTTATGAGAAGAGTCTTTCTGTAGCAATGAAGGGTAATGAATAATCAGTTCTGCTAACCATTCCAATACTAGATGTTCCCAGTTCCTTGAGAAACTCGCTCTGCAGGATAGCCTGCAGACTAACCCAGGGTAAGCAAATGTTGCAAGGATTTCTCTCCAAACTTTCTCCTAAATTTACCATAAACGGTGACCAACTGATGCATCTTTGTCTAGGACAGAATATGCATATCTAGTCCATTGGACATCTATTTCAAAATATCAAGGACAAAGTTAAGGGAGAGAAAATTATTTTTGTTGAGGACCTAGTATATCTTGGAACTTTTTATATGTTATTGCACTGAAAAACTTGAGGAACTGAGTGATGTACTCTAGAGCAGAATTCATTAAGTATAATTTAAAGGACCCACACTGCTTCCACTCAATTATTGTCTCAGCAGAAATAGAATTAATAATCTGCTTATATTAGAATAAACATAAGAATCCAAGAAAGAGATCCAGATGATCTTGAAGGATGATCAATCAGGATCTACAAAATCCTGTTGGCTTACACTTTTCTTAGGCTGTTTTAACTGACATAATAATTGAGTAAGTAGCCTGCATGTGGCATATCTGTTCCCGTTTAATGCTTATCTGTCACTCACAGGCTTTTGTGACTCAAAGATGTCTATGGAAAGGGCTAGGTTCAGTAAAAGCTCTTTCTATCCATTGTTCCGTATGACCAACACCTGGGAATTTTAATTCATTTTCTGAAGAAATAGGTTGGTACTTGTTTATCCGGGGGCTTTGCAATGCATCCAGCTATCTACTTTTCAGTTTCCCAGGTATATTATACAGTTTTTCTGATAACATGTGTAATTTTTTATCTTTGTCAAAACTTTCTTAAAATACCTCACATTTTTCCCTGTTAATATTTTTTTCAACTATATAACCTTTGTTGACACCCCAAAGTGGGTCCCAGTTGATTTTGAGCTCTTTTGATAGCTTCAAGGCTAACTGATTTTTTTCTTCAAGAATTTAGAATCTTGAATTGAAAAGTAAAAATAATTCATCTTAATATGAGATCTCTACAGAGAAATTTTGCAAACTTTTTTTTTTTGAGAATTCCACAAACTGTGTTAATTTATATCCTTCCAGAGAATTACCACAGTATTTTATAAAATTCCAGGAGCTATCCTAGCATACTTCTAACATACCTTCTTTTGGTTTGATTTAGTCATTTTCTATTATTTCCTTGCAATCATATCCAGCTAAATAATATATTCATAAGTCTTAGTGTGGCTTTCTATCCTGATAAAAGGATACAAACTACAAAAAGGCAACTTTCTATCCTTTTTACTTCCCTCTATTAAAGCTCAGAGTTAAATTCATTACTATGCCTCAAGAACCAGATGCCCTTTTCTAAGGAGAGCACCTAGATCCTCTACCAGATTTCCATGTTGACTCCTCAATGTAGCCCACAAGTGGAAAAGACCTAGATCTGTTCCTGTTTCTTCACACAAAGCTCAATTCCTTTAGCCTCTGTACTGCACAGAGAAGAAAAATGATGATAAAACTTCTCAGACTTTTCATTTCTCTGACAAGTTCATCAAATGGGGCTCTGTCTTCAGAATAAGTTTTAAGAATAAAAAAGAATGAGCAATGTTTTTCAACTACCCTCAAATCCCTTTAAAAAATTCAGCCACTTAATCATCATGTCACACTGAATATGCCATAGGACTGAGTCATCAGGCCATCTACTCCCCAGCTCAGTCAATGATACAGCTCTAAGTAGTCAGTGCTCATTTTCCATTGCTGAGACCAAAGTACCTGACATAAACAGCTGAAAGGAGTAAAGGCTTATTTTAGTTCATAGTTTCAGGGTTTTAGTCCATGATTAGCTGGTTCCAAGGAGGAAGCGTTATGGAGGAAGGGCTTGCCAAAGGAAAGCCCCCAACCTCACAGCTGCCAGGAGTCAGAAAGACAAGGAAATAACACAGTGAGGAAGAAATAGAGAACGAAGTACAGTCCCCAAGGTCATTACCCTGTGACTTACTCCTTTGTACTAAGGATGACCTCGAAGGTTCTATTACTTCCCAATAATAACATTGAGTTATGACCTTGACAGTAGATTAATTCATTGATGATGAAGTTAAATCCCTCATAATCCAATTCTTTTCCAGAAGTCTCATCTCAGAGATGTAGGGGATATTTTAAATCTAAAGTGTAATAGCAGCTCTCAACTTATGGAATTTAAATGGATTATTTTAGTCACATTGTGTTGTGATAACTACCTACTCAAAATTATCATGTTTTTTCTAGATCTTTGTGTAGTTGCCCATTTTAAAATCAAGCACCAACACCTTCTTGGTCTTTTTTCTTAGCTTTTCTTTCCTCTGATGCCATTTTCTGGCATTTCTTCCTGTGGGAGATCAAATGACTGTCAGAATCTATAGGATTGTTGATTGAATATTGGCACAAAGAAACATTCTCATAGCAACAGTTTGACTTAAATATTGGGCTTGAAATTCACTGTTCTCGAAAGGATCATGTGTGCATCCTGCACCAGTCTTTGCTACAATGTGCAAAATCTGCTCTTTGGTTTACCTTTATGTCATATTGTCTTCGTCAGTGTTAGAATTAGGGTAGGTCAATTCATATCATATGAACTGAGTGGGAAAAGAGGAAACAGATCATAGGCAGTCAAAAATAAACTAACTGAAAGTAAGTGGCAGAGATAGAGCAGAAGAATTATTTGACTTCTTAATGCTTTAAGCACCAATTTGAAATTCCAAGGTTATTTATCCTCAGAAGGATTGTTTGTCATGCTGGTTAAAATTGGTTGTGTTAATAATATGTGTGCATATGGTGGAGGCTTAGGTCTACGCTACCCCACAGAAGTCCATGTATTGAAGAGTGGGACTTTCACAGGAGATTGGGCCGTGGGGCTACAACTCTATGTACTGTGAGGAGTGGGTCCTTGAGGGCTTGTCTGTGGATGGTGGGTCTTTTACGTGGCTCTTTCCTCCTGCCATGTGCTGAGAACTTTTTCTCCACCGGGCCTTTCTGTTATTTTTGCCTTGAAGTAAGCTGACTGCGGATTGAGCTTTATAAAATTCCCAACTAAAGTAAACCTTTTCTCCTCTGCACTGTACACGTTAAGAATTTAAGTGATGAGAAACTGACAATATACATATACAGAAGCATATACATATCTGTGTGCATATGCTTTATATATACTGCATACTTACATATTCTGACGATACATAATCTCAAAATTTCAAGTTGGAGCTTGATGCATTGAGAACTTTTACTAAAACAAAGAATTTTTCTTCTTTATTCATATATATATATGCCATATATATGTTTATTCACACACATATAAATAGTACATGAACAACATATTGTTTGTATATATAGGCATAGATATAATATATATGCTTTAATTAGTTAATTTCTCTCATACTTTATTCTGCAGTCCTATTCATGTAGGACTTGTACACTTCTCAGGAAAGTAGTTAAAATTTAATGCATTGTTATGTCTCGGATATGCTTTAATATTTTATCCAGTCTAAAATCATCACAACATAGCATCATCTTTGTGATTTAGCCTATGTTTTAAATATCTACAAATAATGTACATGCACAAATTTGTATATTTAAATAAATTAGTGCATCTATGCATGATATGTACCTGCTTAAGCATGTATGCATGGTGTAGCCAAAGAAACCAAATTATGGGAGAATTACCACTGGAAAATATTTTGTGCCTCCTTTCCATATGAGGAGCCATGCAAATCATTGCTTGACTAAAATCACTCACCCAGTTCCACTCTGAACATTTTGGTTACCTGGAGCTAGACAGATTGTTAAAAATCCATCCGACATATCTACATGCTCTAGTTAATTTGTTTCTCTGTTATTCATTTACTTAAGCAAGAATGTATTTCTGGAATCACTGCTTCCAAGAAACTGAACTCTATCTCAGGTTTTGTGTCACTTATTCTCAGGAATTAGCACAGCACGTCTCCTCCCAGAAACGGGACAACTTCATTTCTTCCCTGCCTTTCTGGGAAGAATTATACCTACTTTTTCTTTGTTCTTATAAATTTTTGTTTAGCCATCCCCACCCCAAGTAGATCTTGACTCACTCTAACAGTTTCAGATTTCTATTTCCTGCTAAGGAATAGACTAGTGACATACTGCCTAATTCTGAGCCAGGTGCAAAACTTTGAAGTTAAAAGTTACTAACTTCATAGATCTTTCCCCACTTCAGAGTGACGAGTCATCTTTTTTTAGGTTTCTCCACTCTTACCAGTCAGAAGAGGAAGTGAAACAGAGTCAGAGGAGGAAGTAAGACAAAGTTGTGGAGTCGTATGAGTGTCCTTGCTGAGGTGATTTCACTCCTAAGCGTTATAGAAGATGGTTTTTAGTTAGTTTACAAATTGCCCTCAGTTGCAAGCCTTTTTGCTTGGGTTGAGTATTCAAGGGTGTTCCTATCTTGGTACAAGGCACTAAGTCACGCCATACTCTTGAAGCAGAACATGCAACACCTTTATCCATGCACATGTGTATCTCTGTGTGGGGACCCCAGGGAAGTCAATTTTTATCACTGCATTGTCCTCTATATCCCTGCAACTGAGAGAGAAAAAGAAAAACCAGCTGGGAAGGGAGCTGTGGGGATGGTTTTCACCATCAATATTTAATCTAATCTTCAAGGTTTGGAAAACAAAAGGAAAAGGCAACAGTCATTGCCTATACTTGCAATTAATGAGCACATTGAGGAAATGAACATAAAAACATCTGAAATCAAGTAATTGACCACTTCCACCTAAAAGTATTTTGGATTCAGTGTAGAAATTTTGAGAAAAGGCCAAAACAGAGAGAATAAATAAAATTATCAGGAAGGTTATTTTTACATTTTCTAATTACAGAGATACTCAAAGTGGCATTTTATTAAAAATCTGCTAGCCTAAATAGACATTTCCTCTTCAGCAATTTTCATTTCATGTATCCACAGTCTTAACTTTAGCTAAAGAAAACAAGTGCATGGGTGCATGTCATATATTATCTTCATGCACATATGTGTATGCAATTACCATTTTCACCCTTAGAAACACTCTAATGTTTAAATTCATCTAAAATGCATAGACATTTCTTTCTGCCCTGTGATGTAATTACAATCTGGAATGCATTTATTACTGAGAATGGTAAGACCCAAATTACATCCCAAGAACATCAACATTTATAGCTTCTATCCCGAGGACTTCTGGAACCGGCTTCTGTAGCATTCTCTGACACATACATTTAAACTCTAGAACTCAGTGAATAAAATAGGCTTGGTGCTATTTTGAGCTCTGTTTCACAGAAATGGAACTAGAGAAACTTGCCCAAGGCTATGTGGTTAGGAAGTGGTGGAACCAAGATGTAAAAGCAAAATCTTTTGAATGAAAATTCTCTGCTTTCACCATAATGCTACATAATGCATCAAACAACAACACAAAGTCATCAAGTGTTTTCAGGGACATTTATTGGTGGTATAGCTGTTAATAAGTGAGAAGGAAAATCAGTGTGGACTAATAAAGTGGAGATGTACAACATTTAAGGACCAGTTTACTCTTGAGTGCCAGCCCTGAACTTGAGTGATTTTGTAAGAAATGATGCCATTGGGCCTTCAATGAGTATATTTTGAAACAAAGTGAGACCAGACAAAATGGCTTAAGCAGAATGGAAGATTCAAATAGTGCAGGATAAAGCTGAAAGCATAAGTTCAGACCACATTCTACTAGGGCTCTGAGTCAAGGGAGGTTAGTGCCAACCAGTAGAATTTTCTATGGTGAAAAGCATGCACACACTGATATACACTTCTAAGGTGGAAACAATTCATTTCGGAGCTCTGTGGCTGGCAGTCAAGAGCCAAATGTGGGTATTGAACATGGGAAATGCAGAAAGTCTGACTGAGTAACTGAATTTTTAAATTGACTTAATTTTAATTAATTAAAGTTAAGCAATCACACATGGCTGATGGCTTTTGCTTGAGGTAGCATGTCACTTCAATCATTCTCAGAGTGGCTGCATTAAACACTGTTCAGCTTTTGGTCGCAGGAAGACTTAGCTTCATTCAGTACGATAAAGTGACTGTGTGTATTTTTCTCCCAGGAGATGCGGGAGTCTCATCAACCTTTTTGTTGACACTGTATCAGTTCAGATATGAATGACCAATGGTCTCAAAGAAGAGGGATGACAATAAAAGTTTAGAGGAATAGTGAAGAAGCAGTTTATTGAATTTGAGGATTTATTAGATAGAGGACCAGTTTTCCTCTTAATATTGTCCTGGGGCAGTGAAATAAATGATAACAAAAGTAGGACATTAAGTACAAGTTTTGCAGTAAAGACAATTATTTTCAAATCATTTGCATAGTATCTAGGGGGATCTGTTAAACGTCGGTGCAAGCAGTGTGACATCATTATGGTGCTTTACAGATGCAGAAGACACTGAGTTTGAAGTATACATTTGGAATCACCTAGGAAACAGACCACAATAAGGAGCAGAGAACTAGCATTTCATCTAGGTAACCCTTACTCCAAGCAGAGAAGAAGGGGCCTCATTTATTTGCAACATTGTTGTCTAAACTCTAAAAGAACACAAAAAAAATTAAAAAGGAAATGAGATGCAAATGAGATGAGGTTTTGCAAGGGAAGCAAGATCATTTCCTATCACACATAAAATAAAATCTGGAGGCTGCCGCTTTTATATCAAGATTTTCATTGGTTCCCTTTTAGGTCTGTGGCCAAGGCACATTTGGCTCCACTTCCTGTGATAATAAAGGCAGTTAGTGTTGGTTGAACAATGTCTTTGTACAAGGACCTGTAGTAGGCAGAGGGTAACAATAAGAAAATTGCCAGCCTAAGGAAGTCTATAGTCTTTTGGGGACTCAAGGAGGGAACCCCAATGATTCTATGGCAATGAAGAATTATCAAGGTAAATTCCATTTCAATCTAAAGAAGGAAGAAAGACATGGAAATTTATAAAAAATATCAGGCATAGATACCTGGATAAAATGAAAAAGTTTGCCCTACAACAAGAGATAAAGCCCTTTAATGCTGGGACATAGCACAAATGAAACAGTAGTGAGTAAGTGACGCTCTACCGCGGTGCTTAGCTTTTAGGGGAAAAGAGACAGTAGAGATAGATAATTTTTTAAAAATTAAATGCATAGTTTTCATTATGGCCTGTTCTTTTAGGGAATTACAGATGAGCTTAAGTATGAAACAGGGAAGGCTGTCACTAAAAAAAAAATATCATACTTGAAATATATGTGAGAATTAATTGAATAAAAATAATTGGAGAGAAGAGGAAAGCCAAACAGTTTGTTTTGGACATTGTTCCCTGTATAGCAAACATCCTGGGGCTATCATAAGCTTTTTTAGCACAGAAACCTGAAAGAAAGTCAATTCTGTGGGTGTGAGGTGGTGACATGATAGGTACTGATAAATTTAAGGAAGGAGCTGGGGCCTTACTACAGACAGACCATGGAGGACCTTGTATGACCTACTTTTGGTATTTTGACCTTTACTCAAAGGGCAAGGGAAAGCCATTAAATTATTCCTGAAAGACAATGATGTCAAGTAGGGCTTTTATTTGCAAATATGTCAGTCTGCTTTAACTGGTTTACACCCGAAACATTATGAAGAACATGAACTAGTTGAAAAGATAAACTTAAATGACAGATATGAGGTAGATTAAAGAGAAAGAAAAAATATTTTTTTTAAAGTTACAATAAGAAATCCAGGGTACCTGGCTAGGGGCTGTAGAATTACTCCATTAGAGAATTAACTGCCACCTCTGCTATGAAAAGAGGTGAAGATTTATATCAAGAATACAGGCTATCAGACTCTAATAATGTAATCTCAACCTGAGCTATCCTAGAATGTAGATGCAGGTACATTATATTATTCTCCTTCTAAAACAGATTTTTTTCTAGCTTATGTCATTGTTTTTTAAATTAATATCTACAACTATACATCTGATAGGTCACACGCCTTGTAAGTTGGGAAATACGGTCTTTTAGGTTGAGAAATCTGCTTTTAAAAACAAATAAACAAGCAAACAAAGCAACAGAAATTACTTAAAATTCCTGGGTAACCAAAATTCTGCAAACATCCACAAGAGAGATTTTACCTAAATTTCTACAAGTCATTAAATTTTTGAATAAAAGAAACCCATTATTAGAGCTGCATTTTAGGAAAATTAAGTCTAGCCATCACATGAAGCCTAATGAATGTGAAATCTGTTCTGTTTTTGCAGCGCTTGAGGGAGGCAGTAAGTGTCTAAGGACTGGTAAGAGAAAAACTTGACATATATGAAAGACATTTTGAGCAAGAAATTTTATATCACACTTTCAAATTGAGAAAGGTCAGAGATGATTGCAAATTTCAAAATCAGTAAGACTACAAAAATAGGGAAGTCAGCTGGAAAACATAAAGGAGTGTTTCAGAGATGCTTTTAGCTTGTCTAAATGGGTAGATGGAGACAGGTTTATTGACCTTCACGTGGACACACAGTCTCTCGTGCTTGCTTTGGCAGAATGTGTATTAGAAGGACACAAGGTCTCAAAAACAGACACTGTTCTTGTTTGTAAAGGTGGTAGAGCCATGTTTTTTGGTAATGTTAACTTCTATATTCTGGAAATTTGGGGCCACCAAACCCTTCACTTATTCAGCATTGGGGGTTGTCAGAAGTTTGCCTGAGGCTTCGGGGTGCATAGAATAAACATGGTATTGTTTGGGCATGGTTGGCCTTTGCCCATCATCCGTACATGCTTCGGGTGTCTCTCCCATGTACTGGTGCATGTTCGAGCACTGTAAACAGTGTGTATGTGGTGAACGTGTGTATCTGAAGCTCATAGATAGGCTTCTTTGAAGATAGATTTGGAGCACTCAGTCAAGCAGATTTTGGCAAACTGATGACTGTTTTAGGAGTTACAAACAATTTCTGTGTGGAGCCCAGTAAAGAGTATTATTCAGATACCATATGCCCATGAAGGGCTAGGCAGATTATGTGCAGATGGTTAACTAGTTTCACTCTATTTTATCATCTTCTAAGGTGCATCTCGATTTCATTTCCCAGCCTGTCTTGGAAGTAGTTACATCCATGTGACTGTGTTTTGGCTGATAAAACATGAGGGGAAATTATAGTGTCTTGTTTTTAAGCTTAGATCATACATAAATCTCCCTGATCGCCTCTGTTCTGCTTTGTTCTCTTCCATAAGTGTGGTTAGGTGAAGAAAGTGATCTTTCACAGGATCTTTCAGGTGTATTACTCACCTTTCCCATGGATGGTGGGAACACACACAATTTAAAGGCTCATGATTTTCAGAGGATTCAGGCCATGGTCATCCTAACTAAGCTATAAACTCACCAATGGATTAACCCAATGACAAGTGTAGCACTCTACTGTTCTTACCATCTTCCAAAAGTCCCACCTTTAAACTCATGAACCATTTAAGAGGACATTGTAGATCTAAACCACAGCACCTTATAAATCATCTGTTGAAGGTAAAGAGACCAAAGGGTAAAATTAAAATTTGGAGGTATGACATGTAGATAGATCTTGCCTCTCCTCAATGAGCAAGCATTTAAAATTTAATTTTTATTTATTTATTTTTTATTTAAAGAGGAAAAAAAAGCAGAAAAAGGATAGAAATATTACAGCATTTCAAGAAAAGATAAACAGTAAGAAATCACTTGTTGATAAATTACATATTGTCATTTTAGAGATAGGAAGAAATGCAGGGAATAAACTTTTTATACTTGCTGTAAACAACTAATTCATGTGTGATTTTACTTTTATTTTTGTATTAATCAGCTTTCTCGTCACTCAGACACATTATCTGACACCTATAATTTAAAGGAAAAAGGGTTAAGCTTAACCTGAGGTGTCGGAAGACTTCGTGCAGAGGAGGCAGGATTCAAATCAGAGACATGCAGAAGGGAACGCAGAGCAAAAATGCTTACTTCAGGGCAACAGGCAAGGCAGAGCATGAACAGTTCGGAGAGAAATGGGTGAGGAGCTGTGTTGGGGTCCTAAGGCCGCGCCTCGGGGACACAGGTAGGCAGTCCCAGGAGCACGCTCCATGGACCAGCTGGGTGCTTTTTAGTCCGGTGCATTTCATAGGTTTAACTGTCATAATTTCATCTTGATTAACTTTCAGAATTCAGGTTGAAATCTTATTTAACCTTTAACTTCTCTCTGGGAATTCGATAACTTCAAGGAGTTTATGTTCACATTTGGGGCACGAACACATTGTGATTAATTCTTTTCTTTATTGGATAATCTTCAGCCTCTTCATTATACAGTTATCCTAACTGTATCCTCTGCATTATATTCTACCCTAACATTATTTTCTTTAAATTTTACTGGAGAATTTTTTCACTTGCTCTGTTGAATAATATGGCTTGATGTAATTTAGGATAGGAAAAAATAAGGATTATATTTTCAATCTTAGTGCACAACCTTCTTGACAAATTTGACACTGCTTCCTGATACTCAGACTGGAGAGATTTGCTGTGGTCCATCATCATCAGGACTGTAAGAAACGGGCCAGGGATTAGGAGGACCGGACCATTAAATGTCTGCATACAACTATGGCTCATTTTCAGTCTTTACTAAGGTGATTTTTTTTCTCTACTTGAGGATGAGTTTCATATGTTTCAATCCAGAATTTGGGTAAGGTGGAGATGTACGTGTTTCTTTAGAGATGATATTTAAGAGCGATAATAACTAAATTGTCCCTATAAAGACAAGTCAGAGGAAAACCATGATAATTGAGAAAGAAATCTTAAACTATATTATTTATAAAGGATACAAAAGCATAAATGGATCCAGTGAATTAAATACAGGCTGCACGAGAGATGCGGCACCATGGGAGGACAGAGATAGTAAAGCAGAAGCTTCAGAAATGTTGAGTCATCCAGGTTTAACCAAGCAGAGCCTTTTATCACAGACGACGAGTGATAAAAGTAGTTCCGTGTTCTGGTGTTCATTCTGTTTCAAGATGTACCGCAGTCTCCAAAGAGCCTGGAGATACAATGTGTTGTGTATTGCTAGAACGTCCTCACTGTTAGGAAAGAACAAAGTTCATTGAGGAATAAAAATGCACTCCATTCATTAGGGCACTCAGACCCTCGCCAGCATCACGTAATGTATTTATGAATTTCATAATGAGACTGATCGTGTCCAAGCCACGTAGAAACACAATTCCTTCTCGAAGCTGTCCGGCCTCTCTGCTCAGCACTTAGTATCTTCTAATTGCTTTTTACCTGAAGGTATTTGTTGTTTCTCTTTACGTTACCATGTATGTTACATTTCTAGGTTATTTTTCATTCAGAATGAGAGCTGGAAAGGGCTCTTTTTCTCAGCTTTGTTTACAGATATATTTCCAGATGCTTTTAAAAATGACTGACTTAAGTGAATATTTTAAAATATGTATTGTTGAAAAACTTCGGTTATAGGTCTTTAAAACAGAATAAATTAACATAACAACTGTTTTTCACATCACAGAGTTTAAGAAAGTGTATGACTCCAGCTCTTTTTTTTTACTTTTGAAAAATATAAAATTCCTGCATCTACTTAATGGGTGGAATATTAGCAGTAACTATTGCCTCATTGCATAGTAAGTTATTTAGCAGAAAATGACTCTTAAACATAATATATGTTAACATATGTAAAGTGGATAGTAACTGATTTTCAAAACATTATTCATACATGTGTGACTTTAATTAGGATGCTATAATAGATGCATTATGAATTTTCATGAAGAAAAAAGCCAGCATCTGGACTTAAGTCTACACAGGGAAAAATGTAGGCTTAGTCTTCCTTTCCTAAAATTGATAAAACCTAATTTCATCCAGAAAGAAATTATTTAAATATAACAAAATGAAACTAAATTCAATAACCTTCACCACCAATTTAATATTGGTGATTTAATATCTATAGAAAAGTAACATTCTATTGTTTTCATTCTCAGGGAACCTTAACATGAAAATAATTCTTCTGTGTTCCTGGTTTGTACCTGTGCTTTCAAAAGATCATACTCTTTACAAATATATTTATCTGAAGTCATCCAACCTCTTTGTTTCTTGCAGCTTTATCGACTGTAAACTTCTCTAGGTTTGATTTATAAACATCTAAAAGTACTTCAAAAAATATTTTTCTGCAAAACTTAATAAGCATGTTTGAAGAGATAATAATTCTATGTTGACCCTTCCAAATCTACACGTTTCTTTCATGTGTAGATTTTTGCAATTTTGTAAATGCGTATAAAAACCATAACTATTTGTAATCATCAACATTTTCATTTAGCTCCTAGAGCACTTATATACTGTATAATAAATAATTACTAAATGTCTCATTACTGTTTCTTCATCACCTGTCCAGGAATTTGACATCATTCAGAGGACAATAAGTTACTGGAAGACTTTTATTTCCCCATTTATTACAGAACATAAGGGAAACATTTAAAAATATTTCTTTGATTCAGAAATTAGAAATGGAGATAAATTCTACCTGTTCAAAGCAAATACCTATTGGTAAGTATACAAAGAAAATTGCAGATGGATCATTATCATTTTTTAAGCTGAGTGAATACAATTGTTCCATGAAATCATGAGGTATTTATTTCCTTTTTTTTTTTTTGGCAAAATCAAATAGCTCATTCTTGCATGTTTGTGAAATTATTGAATGTTTATATATGGTTTTGATCACTGAAAGTCATATATATATATATATATATATATATACCTATATACATACATGTATATAAGCCTATATGTGTATATGCCTATATACATACATGTATGTATATATCCAACTATTTGTTCTGCAGTATGATAGAAGCATTAGCATATGTTTTCAAAATATTTTTGAAAGTATCATTGTCATTGTCATTGAATTTCAGATGTAAAAACTGAGTCTTAGAACAGTATGAGTTCATAGTCTTACTGGCAGTACAATTATAGTTCTGTTTTCAATACAAATGCTTAGCATGCTACACATTCAATTATCTTTCCAAAGTAACAAACTGACTCCTCATATGCCTATTCTGTCTTCAGAGAAGCAGTTGCTACTGTGTGTAGTAAGGATGTACGTTACACACTAGTGCATAACACAGCCACCTTGGCAAATAAGTCAGCACCTCCAAGTGAATACATGGTACTGGCTTGCATGGCTTAACGTATCAGAATCAAGGAAAGCAGAGGTGTATTTCAGCCCTTTCCAAAGTGGCTTCTACTTGGGACAGAAAAAGTCACTATTTTTCATGACAGGAAGAATCAAATGATCTTAATTCATCATCTACTCCTTTGTATTAATTCGTGGGCACATAACTTTATACTTTCGTGGTAGATACATTTATCACTTGACAATACCAAAAATAAACAGTCTACATTCAACCTCAGTATGCAGGTTATTCATTATTTATGCTGTGTTAAGTTTATGCATGATATTCAAATATAGAGTTGATTGAGTCAAAACTGCATGATGATTTTTCTCTGAAACTAAGACCAGTAGGTCAGCTAAGGTGCTTCCTTCAAGCACTGTGAATTGCATTGTTGATTTCAAATGAGTTTCTATCTGAGGGTTCAACTCTTTGGCATCTCATTTTATTGCACCTTCAGGAATTAAGAAAATCAAGTCGAATGCTCATTTGTATGCATTTTCTCCATAAGTAGCCTTGACAATACATGTCAGAGCTTAAAGATTCATAAACCCCTCCATAAAAAGCAGGATATATGAGATAAATCTACAGAATTTTTGTTAATTACTTCAAATCACAGTGGAAAATGATCCAATCTGGATATGCCCTTCTCATGACCATAAAGCCACTAGCAGAGGACACATCCTTGCATTACGCTTGATTTATCTTCTTCAATTCTGAGAAAATTAGCTTGGAGGGGGGTCTGGTTTACGGCCCTGGAGCAGGACAATGGGTCTAATCTGCAATCTTCTATTTTGTTTCAACTCCTCCAAGACCAATTTCAATTTAACCTGCCTGTTTTACTGAGTCTTTTGATACAAAGCTGTTTTGATTACAGGAGAGGTGGAGGCAGTAATGGTGAGGTGCTGGTAGTGGCCGTGGCAGTGTGTGTGTGTGTGTGTGTGTGTGTGTGTGTGTGTGTGTAAAGGTGAGGAGGCTAGAAAATAGGAGGTCCCATACTTGGGTTATATCTGTTCATCTACTTATAAACCTAACAGATTTTTCAGCTGAAATTTGGCCAATGTTAATTGTACATGCAGAATTTATGCTGGATAAATCTCCTTGGGGGAAAAAAAAACACACAGCAGGCTTGTTATGTAAGATGTTTATTTTCATCTAGTCCAACCCTCCATAGGCAGAGAAGAAAATAGGCCAGTGCTTCTAATCAGCGACATCCTCTCATCACTATCAGGAAAGAGGCAGAAAGGCTGGTCACTGTATTGCTGACAAAGAGGATAATTTCTTTTTGTGATTGTTTTTGTTGTGGAAATCTTTATTTCTGGAGATAGTGATCTCATCTCTCTTTGATGTTTATTTCTTCAGATTCTGTAATAACACGGTAGCTACCTAGATTTTGGCTCTTTTACAATGTATATAAATACTTACTATATACTTTTTCTTCATGTCTCTAAACTTTAAAAGATTAGCTAGTTCTAGCAAAGTGTTGACCTAAGGAAATCGTGTGTGTGTGTTTGTGTGTGTGTGTGTGTGTGTCTGTGTGTGTGTGTGTGTTTATGGGGGGTGATCACCTTGCTGTTTAGCCTTGTGTGGTATTTTGTGTGTCCTGGGTAATTTGCTTTGCAGAATGCCTGCTATACTGAGGTTGCTTTGCGTGTATCCTGGAGAAGTAGATGGGCATCACAATTATTTCATGAATATTAGAATTAAACACACAACTTAAAAAAAAACTGTTTCAAGAAGCTCATCATCTATACTATAAAATAGATATTTTTATAATTTATAAAGATAAACTGGGTGAAATTGTATATGTGCATACCACTTTTCCAAATTAATTTTAATTAAAAATTTTAAAACTAACATCATTTTCTTGTTTGTTTTAAGGGCTTATTTAGTTACTGGGAATATTAACTTCAGTAAACTTAACGATTCTCTGGTTGTGTTTATGACAACTATAACAGAGTGACTTCTTCCTGCTAAGGAACAATTTTCAGGATCATTCTAGCTCATCTACATTTTAATCAATAGTGTAGCTGCTTATTCTTGCTCCATTCTCCCTCTAGAGGAAATTAGTGTGTATTACAATTCAAAAAGACAATTCAGTATACCTGCAGGTTTAATTTAAATGCAAGCATGAGACTAATTCCTTGACTTCATTTACACCTAACTTAATTGAGTCCTAGGAGTCATTAAGTAGCTCTAAGATCATGACAATTTTTTTCCCTAGAAGCTGAATTTCAGTATCCTAACAGGTCTTTATTTAGGTCTTTAAAAAAAGAAAAAAGACACAATCAAAATGCTAACCCTGGTGAACTCTGGTTGCTTTAGGAAAGATACATGTACTGAAAAGGTTAGCATATTGGTTTATACTGTCATGATGGCATTCATTTATAACTCCATATATTCTTATATTAACATGGCATCTGCTATCTGGTCTTCAGGGGTAGCAGATGCCATTTAATTGGAAAATTTAATATCATGATAGAAAAATGGCCTAGTAACCTGCAGGTATGATGCCAAATACTTGGATGTGAATAAAATACACAAATTCATATCACAGATAACAATGGAAAGACTTATTTCCTTGCTCTCTAGAAACACAAATGGTCTGAACTGTGGGGACATTTGCTATCCATTTAGAGCCTATTTTTTTTCTATCAGTAAAATGTGAAATAATTGTAACTCCCATTCTAATAGCCAAACTAAAAATATTTAAAGTGCTTATGTGATGGAAGCAAAATAAATCATTTTTCTCTTTCATTTTTGTAAAAAAAAATTCTCTAGGTTGAACTGAGAAATACAAAAACAAAAACCAGCAATATCTTTTGGAAGACGGCAACTTTTCTTGACATATCTTTCTCTAGACTCTTACTTTAAATCTCAGAGTCATGGCATAATTTTGTTTTCAAAGTGTTGATGCAAGAATTGCAAAAACGCCATTCGCGGGTGGGCAGCTGGGAAGACAGAAATCTGTGATGCTGCGTCTCATCTCAGAGTCTGGGCTGGAGCTGCGCTGGTAGAGGGAGGCAGAAGGAAAGGTAGGAACATGTACTCTGCCTCTCCACCTTGAAAGAAGCTCAACACTTAAAGTTAAAGAAGCAAGGACAGGGTAGAGTAACATAATGTGGACTCTATCTGCATTTTAAAAGCCTAGAAAATTATTTATGGAACCGTTTACAGGAAGGGGAGATTACGTAGAACTTTACAAAATTTTTCCGTTTGTTTATTGTTTGCTTGAAAACATTTCAATTGATAATATACACGGGAGACATTTATGAGACTCTGGTATGTCAGGCTTTCCTCAGACAGAATTGCATAGTTTGTCATCTTCTGAAAATCTTTCTAGGCATATACATATATAAATCTATACATATAATACGTATAGGTGGTATTGTATATATAAATATACCTTTGATTTTCTTTATTTTCAGTAGCTGTGTTTTATAGATTTTTTTTATTAACACTGAGTTAGTGATTTCTGTATCATTGCTCCTAAGGGAAATACAAAATTAGGTTCCTTGAAAACCTCTGGTCAGAACCCAGGACCTTGATTTATGTGTGTTTCTGTTTAAATACATCTTATTTATGATTCATTAATGTTTCACTCATAGGCCATAGCACCATACTTCATGCCTAAAGAGTTCACCTAACACATACTATTTGGTCTGAGAGATATACAGTAGTATCGTGATGGTCAGTAACACAGACAATACTATAGCACTCTGGGTGTTAAACCCTAAAATCACCAACCACTGTAGTCAGGATCTATAGGGAAAGGATTTAAGACAAGACACATAATTTATAGGTTTATTTTATAATATTCATCTAAATAGTTACATGCAAAAGAATGCAAGAGATCTGTTCACACACTAGAGACCCAAAGAATCCATCTGAGGGCCTGAATCCCATGGTAATGTCCTTCACAAGCCCAGCTGGAGACCTAGAGCCCAAGACAAGTTCTCACGCAAGTCTGTATCAAAGATATGCACTGGGAAGACCCAAGGGTCAGTGGTGGAAGTGAGAAAGTCTGCACCAGTGGGATGAAGGATCTGTGCCAGCAGGCTGAGGGATCTGCACTGGAGCCGAGAAGTGATACTCAAGGTTAAAGACCAGAGCTCGCCTGAAAAGGACCATAGCCATGCTCCGTGACACTAGGGATCAGAGCTCCAGCAACAATGAGAAGAGCTGAGTTCGTATCAGGAAAAACACCGCACCAAGTTTCTCCAGGAGAATCGATAGCTCCCCACCCTCACCTCTAGTTCTCTTTTTACGCTGTTGGCAGCAGTTCTCACCACACTGATTCAGTTCAGCTGGTGTTACAAGTTGCCCATTAGTTAATCCACCATGCCAACCAGAAGGCATAAACATAAGAAAAATATGGCATTCAATAGACCATGGAAAGGACATGTGTTTATAACAGGGAATTTGAAACAAGAAGACATATTGTTATATTGTCATATTGCTAAATCTAGAACCTTCTGCAAATACTGATTTTGGGATGGCAAACTCTAGTGATTAGATGAATCTATGAATAATGTGTACTAAATGTGTATATGTCTATGTACACATTACATATGTGTGCGATGTACACATGTGCGTATACATGTATACTTATGGTTTGGTTCTAAAATATTCTCCAGAAGTCTCATGTGTTCAGTGGTGCAGTCTGGGGAGGTGGGTCATGGTGGTAGTACACTCTTTGAAGGACTAATTCACCATAGAGCTCATTGCTAAATGTGCTGTGAGGAGAAGGAATAGTTTATTGAAGGAGGTTAGTCACTAGGAACAAACCCTACATAAGTGTATTTTTGTCCTGTCCCCTGTACCCTCTCTGCTTCCCGGTGGCCGTGGGTGAAGTCATTATTCTCCACCACACCTTTTTCATTAAAATGCAAACAGTGTTTTTTTTTTTTTTTTTCCCTACAGTGTCTTGAAAAATGATGCCACTGCTCACCATATAGGTAATAAAAATGACATTCAATGCTGCTTGGTTTTTCAGTTTTATTAAGTATCAAAAGGGTTGCACATATTTTGACGAGTTTATATGGATTCCTTTAATCTGAGCACCATAGAATATTGTTAGTCCAATAAAGTTTTATCATGTCAGTTAAGTAGGAATAAAGTTATCATTTCTTCTACTTGATAATCCTCTGCGTTAGGAAGCCTCTGATACACTCATTTAATTATTACATCAAATAATAAGTAGAATAAGGGCAGAACAACTGATACACACTGCATTTTACAAGCAGGAATCCTGGCAGTAGAAACTTAGAAAACACACCAAGTCTTGCATAAAATTTTTTTAAATGCAAAGAATATTAACAACCTTCATGAAATTCTTTGAGCTACACACACAACCCCAGGGATTTGAACGTGAATAGAGTTTTAGCATTTTCCTCGTGTCTGCTGCCTCCCCATCTTCCATAGACACAACTGACTTTTTACCCCTTTCACAACTTCTTCAGATTTTGTTTTACCTCTTTCCTTTATTTATTTTTTTTAGGAACATTCCTTAAGCTCTTCAAAAGTAATCACAAATGTATCTAGAATTCTGATTAAGGGCCGTGAAGATAATAAGTACAAAGAACCAAGAGATGGTTCAGTCTCAGTAAGGAAACAGTGACGCTGGAGTCTCTGTATAGAACTCCAAAAGGGTTCTAGCAAAGAGTTCGAGTCATTGTTCTTAGGAGAGTCAGAGAGGAGAGCAGCTGTGCAAAATTAGTACCAGTATTGTCCTACCCTCCATTTTAAACTTTTAAAAAGGTTTTTTTTCTTTTTCCTTTTTCTTTTTTCATGTCAATTCCCTTTGAGAAGAGCAACCTCATCAGACATAATCTGCTTTTGCAGGTTACCATGGTGATTGGACAGAACAAACTATCCCCTCTCACCATCATAAATACATTTTGTTTGGTGCTATATAAGCCTTTCGACTAGCAGTTTTTCTTTGAGTGATAAAATAAAGAACATTGAAATTGTTCACAGCAATCAGAAATGATCTTTGCCTATATTGATTTTTTTATTTTCTTTTAGCCCTTTGTATATCTGTACCATGTTTCTTTGAAGTATATATCAAGAGACAATTCTTATTACAGGAAAAAAAAGAGAATGAATCTTAAAAAAAATTGACCAAGATAGTTTAATATTTACCTATCATTTGTGTTCTGTTAAATAAAAGACATTTTTGTTCACTACAACTTACCGATAACAGAAACTATGTTAGATAATTAGGAGGCAATTCTGTAGTTAAATGAATATAAAAGCAATCACTAATTTTTGGGATAGAGGAAACAATACATAATCATGTGGGGCAGGGATACGGCTCAGTGGCACAAGTGCCTGCCAGGCAAGCTCAAGGTCCTGGGTTTGATTGTTGGTTAAATAATAATAATAATAATAATCATGCTCTTAGCTTAGCCTTATTTTGGATTATTTTTAGAGTAGTCTTAAATTCATAGTAAAATTGATCAGAAGGCAGTTTCCATATACAGTACTCCCTTTCCCCCTACAGCCTTCAGAACCATCAACATCCCAAGCCAGAGTGGTACGTTTGTTATGATTGATGGATTTGCACTGACACATCATTATCCTCCAAAGTCCATAGTTTACACTAGGGCTTGCTGTTAGTGTTGTGTGGTCCTTGGGTTTGGACAAATGTATAATGACGTGTATGCACCACTATAGAATCAGTCAGAGTAATTCCACTGCCCTGAAAATCCTCCATGTCTCCTCTACTCAGCCCCTTCCCCTCAAACAACCCTGATGACAACCGAGATTTTCACTGCCTTTATATAATTTTGTCTTTTCCACAGTGTCATAGAGCTTTAATCACACACTATATGTAGCTTTCTCCGATTCTTATTTCACTTACTAATACACATTTAAAGTCTTATCATTTTTTTATAAAAGGAAATTCCATTTTCCTTTTCTGTCGTATGGATTATTTCATTTTTCTAAGGCTTCTGAACAAAGAAAAGCCAGTCAGAAAATGCCAAATACAGTGTGGCTCAGAATATGAAACCAGTCTCTCAAGGGTGAAAATAAAAACAAAAACTAATGAAAGCAGACATAACGTAGAAAGAAAAAACATCTTGTATGGTTTAGGTCTAAAATGCCTCCCAAGTCTCATGTGTTCAGAAGTGGAGCTTTTGAAAGGTGTTTGAATCATGCGAGCGTTAGACTTATGAGTAGACTAATCTATTGATGAGTTCATGGCTGAAGGTGCTGTGAGAAAGTGCTGCCCAGGCAGGGGTGAGTCACTGGGAACGTGACTGGGAATGGTGTGTTCTTACCCTAGCTCCTCACTGCTTCCTATGCTTCCTGGCTACCATAAATTGAACAGATTTCCTTCCCCGTTTCTTTCTACTATGTCATTTCTGCCTTGGAATCAGCTAGCCATGGATTGAACCTTTTGAGACCATGAGACAAAATAAACTTCTTCACTTTTAAGTTATGAGCATCAGGTATTTTGTTGCCATGATAAGAAAGTGACAGCTACATGGAACTCCCATCACCCCTAAAAGACAAGAAGGCAAGAGAGTGACTAATGTGGAATACGGAATACATAAACTTCAGAAAAGTTGATCGTAACCATGGGAGGGTGTAGTTGGTGGGTGGAATGGCGTAGTGAGACTAGAGGGCTTGGCCTCTGGCAGTTAGCCAGGATCTGTGTGAAGAATCTCTCTCAGTGAAATGTTGCCTTTGAGTTCTGAACCTGCCAAAGTACACAAATTGGTATTGTTCAAGAGTTGACAAAGAGATTACTTCTCTGCATAGCCATTCTTGGTTGCATAGAGCACAGAGGAAGTGGCCAGAGAGCTGTTAACATTCCCTTTTCAGAGAGGCTGTGACTCAGTGCTACAACTGAAGCCCTCCAATGCCTTGGTTAAAATGATTCACTTTCTCAGAGCTCCCAGGCTCTTGGATTATGACTCCACTGAGCATATTAGTCACCTTGGGGTTTTCATTACTGTTATTTGTGCTTTAGTCTTTCTTCTTTACTAACTACAAATTTCTTTAGGCAGGAGTCTTGCTTTCCTTTAACTTCATGTTATGGAGAGTGCCTTACGATAGTGAATGCTTAATAAACACAGGTTACATGAAGCTGAGTTTACTTCTATGTGTGCAGGATGTGAAGGAGCCCACCCAACATCAAAAATGGTATTTCTGGATGACAAAGTCCTGCTTTACCAATTTTACTGCTGTCTAACAAAATGGATGTCTTGACCTTCAGAAGCATGCTGGACAACCATTTTAATATCTCTGTTTCTCTAACTTACTCTATCTTTCCAGATTTTGGTTTACAAAATAACTAAATACTTGGGAGAAGGAATTTAAAGGTACAGATGGATTATCTTGAAATAAAGTCACACACAAGAAACAATTCCCCTCCCCCAAATATCCTTATAAAGAAACCTCTGTGATGGGGTAGAGAAAAATAGTAAATGCAAAGGAGAGTTCAAAGTGTCCTAAGGCAGAAGAATATAACCCTGCACTGCTTTTGGGAAGGCTCCAAGAACCAAGAATGACTGCAGGAACTTAGAGCAGATGGCCCCCATATGCAACACGGTAAGAAATATCCACATCTGAATCATGGCTCAGAATTCTGAGAATTCCTGGATCCAAGGGGGATCGGCAGATGGAGATAAGGATATTCCAAGGAAATCAATGTGGACAGCAGACTGAAAAGCAGATTGCTTCCCCCTCGCACACCTGTGCTCTCCACAATTCCAGCTCCCTCACCTTGGTGTAAGATGATGGAATCGAAGCTGCAGTAGGAACACAGGAAATGAATCCTAAGAACTTAGGAGGTTTCCATTCTCTCAATGGTCGAATAGGAGTTCTATTTAAAAAATTAAGTTGCAATATGCTAAATGGAATTTTGTTGCTTAATAATTGTATTTATGGACTTGGATTCATACTTACTTTGAGGATTTCAGGGCAGGAATATAATTTCTCTCATAAAACTTAAATTTTTTTAACAAATAGAAGAAAGGAAGAGGTAATTGAGGCAACAGCTTACCTGAAACACTAAAGTCAATAGAGTTTGATCACAAATGTCTTTCTGTTTTCCTACTGGGAAATGAACTTCCAACTTTGTGTTGCCAGGCAGGTGCTACGCTACTGAGCTATATCCCCAGCCCATGAATGCCTTACTTAGACTATCAATCTAAAAATGTATCTCCATGTAGAATTAGGTGAAATTGTATCAGATAAAATAAAAAGTAATTCTGATTAGTGGTACCTTCTTTCTCATATTTAATCCTGAGAGCATTTTGTGAGATATAGTTTTTAGTTTAATTTTTTTTTAAATTGAGGCTATTATTTTAAAAGCTTGAAATTCCAAGGGTCAGTCACCAGACTGCTTTGTGAAGCTTTTGTTCTGTCATTACCTATGGAACTAGTCAATAGGACAAGAACATAAATAATTCTTTTTTAAAATTATATTTAATTTTTTAATAAAAATAATTTAATAATTCTTTTATTTTAATTCTATTTTAATTTTTTAAAATTTAATTCTACCCTCAGATTTACCTATCAGTAAAGACCCTCTACCCAGCTCCAACTTCATAAAGAAAGAATATGATCAGGTGAGTAGGATTTCCGTCTCAGATTAAATCACGATAGCCTGTTCTCTTGGGCTACCTTTGATCGTCTTTCCAAACCAGACACTTAATCAAGGCAAATGAGGTAATCCCCTATCCCTTTTTTTATCTTCCCATTTGCTACCATCTTTGTTTACTGGAGTCTGCAATTATTCTGGGAAACTTCCAGTTTTCAATCATGCCACATGGCTTCACTTTTGCATTGGCAACTTGTTTGCTTGTAATGCTCTTCTCCATCCATTGATTAGTCCCAGTGGACACCTGCAACTCTTAGAGGCTGATTAAAACAACCCTTGAGTAGCCCTTACTCTTGCCTCCTCTGTGCCTCAAGGGAGAACTGATCACTTGGTTAGTGCCCCGTTGTACTATACACATCATTCATTCAATATCAAACATTTATTAAACAATATATATTATATATACACACTGTGTACTAGGTGTAACCATGCAGAAGCTCTCGAAGACCCATGCATATTATTTGCAGCGGTATTGGAGATGTACTCTCACTTTGACACATTTAGAATTCCTGAAGACTAATGCTGCTGTTGTGATCCCACTCCATACCTGCAGTTGGGACCCAGTAGACATTAAATAAGTATACTGAAACCAAATTTTCCTTATGCCACGATTGAAAAGTGAAGTTTCTTGAAAGCTGCATTAAAAAGTCATATATTAGATTTTTAAAAAGCTAATGTATATTTATTATAAAATTTAAACAATACAGAAATAAAGAGCTTGACAATTTTCTTGCTATTCTTAATTTCATTAATCAGTGGTAACAGTGTAGTTCTACTCTTTTCTCTACCCTTTATTCAAAGATTCACCAATATCTAGAATTTTTCCATATTTTATACAACTGCAATATATCAATTTATGAAGATGGTCTACAGTATTTATTTATTGATTGATTTATTTTAGTTTTGGATAATCTTTTGGAGGGAGTTTTAATTACAAATGCAACCTTCAATATAAAAAAGCCTGAACACAAAATAATATAGAAGAAATATATGTATATGAACATACATAGATACGTATATGAATATCTGTGTATGTATTTGTGTGTGTCTATCTATATATGTCTTCATTATGACAAAAGAGGCAGTTTTTAAAAATGGCAACTTAAAAAATAATAATTACTTATTAAGAACAATTGTTCAGTAGAGTTCTAAACATTTATTATGTATTTTCTCTTATAATCCACATAAAGTTATGATTACTTCCATTTTACAGACAAGGAAACCAAGACAAGCAATTTTATAAATGGCAAAGTGGGTCAAATTTAGTGTGTCTGACCCCAGAGTCTCAGCCCTTGGCAGAGTTTAAAACAATTGTTATTTTCTTTCCAGAAAATTCTTAAATGAAAACCATCATAAGAAAAGTAACGCAAAAGGAGTCAATAGAAAAGGGAGCTGAGGGGTGGGGCTTCGAGCTCAGTGGTAGAGCACCTGCCTAGCAAGGCTGTGGATTTCATCTCTTCACGGAAAGAAAGGAGAGAGAGAGAGAGAGAGAGAGAGAGAGAGAGAGAGAGAGAGAGAGAGAGAGAGAGAGAGAGGAAGGAGGAGGAGGAGGAGGGAGGAAATAATGTGGGAGAAAAAAAGGTATGAGAAAAGAAGAGAGGAAAAAAGAAAAAGAGTTAAAATTGACAATCAACAATAGACATGAAGCAAGCACTCTCAGGACCTGTGTGAGGTTTACTATCCAGTGAAGGTTTAGAGGAATCAGGTCTAGATCTTCCTATAGGCAGAACGTCTTCTGCACAGTCAGAATCTTTTGTAAGGAAATTCACCTGGAGCTTCCTTGGCAGTCTCACCAAAGCCAGTAGTTCACACTAGGAGAATCTATGAAGCAGTGTCAGTAGTTAGGCAAAGATGACCTGACTGGTACAACTGCCCTGGCCTAATTTCTGGAAAACTCTGAGAGCATTTTTTTTTTTATCATAAATTCTCTTCATTTGGACTTTCTGCAGAGATTTCAGTTTCCACCATGATCCAGACTGACACAAACGCGGAATTCACCTGGAATTAACGTGCTCTATGTCCAATGGTGCAGGGAGAGAGTCTGCTTCTTATTGTGACTTATCTACTCAGGGGATTCTTAAAAGGGATAGAAAGAGGAAGGGAAGGGAAGGGAAGGGAAGGGAAGGGAAGGG
>PVLA01003407.1:0-110617 GCA_004027455.1 Hydrochoerus hydrochaeris
ATCTGTTTCATATATTCTAGGTTTTGTTTATATTCTTCATCAAAGGCTTCTCTCCTTTCTCTGGGTTCCTCTATTCTTTCATTTGTGTCTACTTGAGGATTACCCAGGACTTCTCTTATTAATCTTCTTATGTCTTGCTTCACCTGAGTTAGAATTTCAGATTCAAATTTGACGATGAGGTCACGGATGTATTTCTTTATTTCCGATGAGGCTGTCTCTGACATTACAGGTTTACTGCTCTCAATCTCCTCTATATTTACCTCTGTTGGACTCACTTTCCCTGGTTCCACAGTTGGGGACCTTTTGCTCTTTCTCTGTCTTGTCATGTTTTCAGTCCCCTTCAGATGGGTGGGTGGTGGAGGTCTCTGGGCCTTTCCTATTGCTTACAATTTTTCTGCAGTGCACTTGCTAGGGAAGTACCGCCCCCCAGGCCGCTGCGGATCTGCCAGTTGCACGCTGAGAGCTGGCTCCTCCCCCTACACCAGTCAACCAGTTTTTGCTTCAACAAGTTTGTGTGTTCCCTGGGGATGCCACTGGCCCAGAAAAGCCTCTTCCCTGGCTATTGGGTTTCAACCAGGGGCGTGGCCCTGCCCGAGTAGATCCCACCAATCTGCTTTGAACTAGGAGTCATCAGCTGATGCTGCCTCAGGTTTTGATTCAAGCCAGCCCTGCCCAACTCCAAAATGTCGCCCAGCCAGTCCTCCCGATCTGGGGAATCCAGTTCCCGTCACTCACCAAAGTTCACACAGCTCCACTTGCTGTTTCTACTCCCTGTGGCAGTGCCTCCTCTGGCCGAGGGTCTGGAGCTCACCAACCCCCACTCTTGCTCTCTGCAGGGTGGTGATCTCAGCTCGATTGTGAGTCACCTGACTCTAAGACGTGCCAGTACAGCAACCGGGGCTTGCCCAGCTCCAGCCCTCTGTCCGTGCTTCTTTTTCTTCTTTCTTTTTCTTTTTCCTCAGTTTCTTCCTGGGTCATGAGAATTCCTCTCCTTTTGTGTGGCTTTCTCCATGTTGCCAGATTCAAGCGTCTAAGTTGTTTTTATTTTTTTTTCCTCAGAGAAAAAAAAATAAAAACAACTTGTGCAGCCACTCAGTCGGCCATCTTGCAGTCCTTCATGTTGTATACTCTTGAGCTTGAAAATTTTCTATCAATCACCTTACTACTTTCCTGCTATGTAGATATATGTTCTTTCTATGAACAAAAATGTCCAACTGTTACAAGAGAACTTTCACATCAAATCATCATAATTATTGCAATTAAATACAAATTAACACATATTGTTGGATAAATTTAGAAATTTAATAGAAACAAAAGCAATTATTCTTTAGGAATAGGAATTTATTTCTTTATTTTTTTTATGGTACTGGGGATCAAACTCACCACCTCACGCTTGCCGGGCAAGCGCTTATGCCTCTGAGCTAAATCCCCAGCCCCAAGGAATAGGAATTTAATGAGCTGACTTGGATGCCTGTTTCTGACGCCTTGATTAAAACAGTTGTCTATTTTTAACATCTTTGGTTTACATACTGTAGTAAGATTTCAGATGAACGAAAGTTCAGCCTTTGTTTTGAAACAAGGAGAAAAATGGTTGTGAAAGGGAAGCTGAGAAAGGATGACTTCTGCCACAGGGCGTGCTAGGGCACATGAGTTTTAGAAGAGTGGAAACTGAGATATGGAAGTTGACTGTCTCAGAATCACCCACAGCTCACAGGCCTTCGGCTTGAAGAGGCTCACAGAGGAGTGGCCCGCAGTCCTAGACAAGGTAGGTGTCATGGATGTGCCATCGGAGCACCTGCTTTGAGGACCCACACAGGGAGGGATCCCACCTGCGTTTTAATGTTCTGCTGCTGCATTTTTGAGTGAGGGACTTTCATTTTATTTTAATTCAAGCCAGCAAATTACACAGCTGGTATTGGTCATGAATGTTTGGAAGGGCTAAATCTTGGCAGAGGCTGCCTGGAGGAGTTAGATAGCACCACCTTATAAAAGCCAACTTATTAAATATTTGGAAATATGGAGCACCAGGTAAACCTTTGATAGCTTGACATAAGCTACTGTAGGAAATATTTACACAACAGAGGTCATCAAACGCTGCAGGTTAGGATGTTTTCGTGATCATCACACCACTGTTCATTAACCGCCCCTACCAAAAGGTAAAATAATGTAAGTGCGAGCTGACTGATCATGCTTCACTATTCACAGCTAGAACAATGAGATGAAGAAGAATAATGATAATACCTAAAATTAGTTGTCATGCATAATGCTAAATGTATTACAAAGACTCCATTAAAACTTAAGACATTTTATGCAGTGTTCTATGGTCCAAATGTCTGTGCCCACCTTGCCAAAATCCATCTGTTAAAATCCTGACCCCTAAGGTGATGTCTTTAGGATGTGGGAGCTTTTGTAAGGGGACTGGGTTGGGAGGGGAAAGTCCTCATGAATGTGATCTGTGCACTTGTGGAAGAGGCCCAGGCCACTTGCTTGTCCCTTTTATTCACTGAAGATGAGAGAGAGGATACTGCCTGTGAAACAAGACTAAGCTTCCCAGGTTCTGAGCTTCCCAGGCTCCAGGACTGTGAGAAATAAACTTCTATTATTTTTTAAGCTACCTAGTTTGTGGTGTTTTGGTACCTAACTCTCCCCATTCTACTGAAAATGGAATAACTTATGGGTGGAGAAGATGACTAACTTGCCTAAGGGCACCCAGCTAGTAATAGTGAGAAGCAAGCTAGGACAGAAATCCAGGGCCTGTGCTTCTGGATCTCCTCATTAAAAGCTATTTTCCATGTCTCCATCCCTAACCCCAGTGAGGCTATTTGCAGTGACCTATTTTCCCTCAGATAATCTCTTGGGCCTCCTGTCCTTTAGTTTTAAGCCACAAAATCTTCAAGTCTATTAAATATCTCATAGTTGTCTTTGGGGATTTTAGCTCTGACCCAGCATATCTATCAGGCATCACAAATCCCAGCAGAAGCATTTTTATTCAGATTCACCTGTGGCATCTGGGTTCTTAGTGTACTATTTGATGTAAGTGAAAATATTTGTATTCACTTTGACTCACCCATTCACAAACAACCCAAACAATGTCAAGCAACATAGTCCTTAAAACATCCATTAATTTTTCTGATTATAAAAATATTAGAAAGTGTAGACCCTGAAGTTGGTTAGAAGTCATTTTAAATTCTGGTTCAGCCACATATTTTGGACATGACATCAATGTGTAAAATGAGTGTGATAGGTGTTGCCACCTCCTAGGATTGTTGTGAGGGTGAATTAAGATAACACCTGCCTTCTTCTGCCTGTGTTGTTGATCACCTGGATGTCTACATGCTCACTCTTTTCCTGGGTAGTGTCTACTTGCCCATGACAGACGTTAATGATTGCTTTAAATCAACATATTTCTTTGCCCCTCTCATTATATAATTCTGAATTATATAATGCTCATAATACAACTTTTCTAATGGCTAAGAGCAGTCACATGATAATTATGGTCTGTGGATCATAATAGTAAATTCACTGGAGGTTGCTTATTGGAAAGGATCTTTTTTTTTTTTTTTTGGTAACTTGATGAAAATGAAACAGATGTAGTAGCTGACTCAGTTCATCTTTTCCCTCCTTGATGTGATGTCTAGAGATTCAGCAGCATTTCCCAACCCTGTGGTAATGAACATGGAAGAAAGTCCAAGGAACTCACAAGACATTAGTCCTGACTCATTGCCAACCTTGTGGCAGCTCCGTTCTCACAGATCTTTTACCATCGTTAAAGCTGGTATAGGTTAGATTTCGTTACTTGCAGCTGAAAGCACCCCTAACTGATACAGTATTCTTCATTTGTCTGCTTAGATGACATTTTCTTCAAGGTATATTTCTGGGCCTCAAGATAGATTTAGGGCTTTCTCCTCTGAGTGTGTATAGCAGGCTGTGCTTACTTTTACCAGAGCTCTCAACTGTTTGTCTCAAAAACCTTTGACAATAGGAGTTGTGTTGATATACATTTGACTGTTACTAAGTACTTACAAAGTAGATGCATTATGATAGTTTTCATAAAAACTAATAATAAATGCTTTTATCAACATGTTCTTTAAATATAGATAAATCAATAGTAAGAGTTGGGGACACTTCTCAGGCTCCCTTCACCAGCTGTGCTCACCTTCCTTATGACTTAGTGACTAAAGAACTGCCTTTTGAAAAGGAGGTCACAACTTGCATGAATCCTTGGATGGAGAGATCCACCTTCCCTCCTGCTGGCAAATGTCTTTGTATTCAGTAGCTGCACTCATCCAAAATTTCTTCATGTATTGTTTAATGCTTGGCTCAAAGCTTTGATCAAATGTATGTCTGTGAGTTCATCAGCCACATTTATCTTGCTTTTAAAAAAACTCAGCGGTTTTCTATCTTAGTCTTAATTCTGAATATTTAAATTACCATTCTTGCCTTTTTTTTTTTGATTCCTAGTACAACATCTAGTAAAGTGTACATGCATGTAATGTATTAGGCTCCCTGGTATTGGAGAGCTGGAGATTTAATTATTAAACCCATCATAACTAAGGACTAACAGCTCTTAAGAGAAAAAACACAAAATGCCCTCTCATTTAAAAGCATATTTTGCTTTTTCTGGTCTGTTAAGGGATAAGAAGAGAAAACAGAAATATTGACATTTCTAAGAGCATGGTGGCATGCCAAGTCATTACCGAGAGCAGAATTTGCCAACTAAGGTGTTGCTGTCAGGTATTTACTTACCACTCAGCCTTGGAAAACTACCCAAACAGAATTATTTCACCCATTTTACAATAATCTGTATTTACCTTAAATAATTATTCTGTGGTTGCTAGTGGAAAGCCTACTGCTGTAGAATCAAGACATGTATTGGTCTCGACTGGAGGAGAGCAAAACCTTAAGTGTTTCTGCAGTTTCTGGTCTGGTAAATGTGTCATGCAGTTTATTCTTCAAAAAGTGACACATAAAACACTTAATTCATTTTAACAACAAAGTTTGGCTTTTACACAGTTTCTTGTGTGTGACTTTAACAGGTTTCTTGAGTTGACTATGGGCATTTGTGAGGGGTTTTGCGTGAATTAATAATGGCTGCACACAGAAAATTAAGTGTTACCTTGCTATTTATGCTGCTATATCCTTTGGTGCAAACCCCAATGGAAAATCTGCTTCTCCACAAACTATTCCTAGCAGAATACCCTTCTAGCTCCATGATACTAGAAAGAACTTAAAACATATGAGGGAAAAAATGCACATGTGGGCTTTTTGTGCTTTATTATCCTGGTGGAGAGGTTATGCATTCCTCTTTCCAAAGCCAAGATACTTTGCTAAAATGAAAATCCTTCCTCCTTGGTTTCTTAGCAACTGAGTACCTCAGTGAGTGAGGATGAGTTCATGCTGGTTCCTAAGAATGTCCTGTGTACAAGAGTGAGGGCCACTTAAGTACCCGATATTTGGTGTGCTTTTTTCAGATTAGGAGCTTCAGTCTGACCCTGGCTTGTTGGAAGCAGAAGGCCTCAGTTCAGTCCTCATCTCCAGCTTTGACTTGACTGAGTGGGGGATACGTGGTTGCTTGCTCTATGTACTCCTTGGGAGCAAAACTGGGAAAGGGGCTAACTTTGTTTTCAGAACTAGCTCTGTTTTTTCCTCTTTTCCTACCTGCTCCATTTCCTACTGGAAAATATTAATAATGATAAAACCACACCTTACAGACAAAGACACTAGAGTTCCAGTGACTAGTCCGAGACATTTCTAGTAAATGGCTAAGCTGGAACTTAAACCCAAAGATTCTGACTTCAAACGCTTTACTGAAGCTGGAGCAAGCTCCCTTTTCTCCTGAGCCTCACCACAGGGTCACCCTAGAGTTAGCCTGTAATCCATGCCATGAGTCAATGTGACCCCCCGCCCCTTGTATTTCTGGCAACAGAAAGAGAGATTCGTGCTGCTCTTCATCTGACTGGAAAGCCAGCAGCTTGCAGTCCCATATGAAAAAACCAAACCTCCTGGTGCAGGGGTAGGGATCTGAGTCACATGGGCCAGGGTACCCCAGAACGAGGGAAGGGGAAGCGATGTGCTGTTCATGCTCCTGGATCCTGACCCTGCCTGACACATTTGCGGTTGCTTGGCAGCTATAGAAAGCTTGTGGTTGTGAGGTCATTCTGGTCCCTTTTTCCCTCTCACCATGTGGGGACAGGCCAAGAACCAGCCCTCCCACCAAAAGCTGGTGCTTTGAGTGTGGACTTCCAGCCTCTACAGCCACAATTATTAAATTCTCTTCTTTATAAATTACTCAGTTTCAGGTATTCTGTTTAGCAGAACAAAATGAACTAAGATAGGAAGTCAGCCCACGCTGATGTAGTCCATAGAGGCAGCTTCTAACGGACGGCTGTGCTCGTGTTCTGAATTTCATTTCTCTCCCTCTCACCTCTCTCTCCCTCGGTCTGTCTTCTGACCTCTTTACTTGTTATTAAATTTACTCATTTATATTATTTGCTGGAAGTTTCCCAGGGGAGTCCTAGGAAACCATTATTATAAATATTCAATACCTGGGAGATATTAATGATTGCGTGAGCTGATTCCACACTGTTCCTGCCCTTCTGGATTTATTTACTTGCTTCTATAATCTGGGATTCTCTTTCTCATGAATTTCTTTATTTCTTAGGATTCACTTACTTGGTCTCTCATTGGAATCCCCTTACCCATGTTTCCTTTATATTTACCTTTTGTATTCTTTGAAAGCCAATGCAGACATTGTCTTTATGGCACACTCCTGCCATCAGAAATACAATCCTTGCACTCTTGAGTGCTGTAGCACTTTGTACTTCATTTCGTTTTAAATTACTGTCTTATCATTTTTAATTGAAAAATAAAAATTATCTTTGCAATGGGAAACATGACATTTGATGTATGTATGCAACATGGAACAACTACATCAAGCTATTTAACATCAGCTTTACGTCAAATAGTTAACCTTTTTTGGTGGTTGCCTCCCATCTCTTAAAGTACGTCCCTCTGAGAGAAGGAGAGTGTCTGCATGTTTGAATTTTCTCCTGGTGGTCCATGTGATTGGTAGCACCTCCAACTCCCATTCTGCTTGTCACATATTTAATTTATAAAACAAAACAAGAACAGCCCCTCCAAAACAAAAACCCTAAAACAATTTCAGTCTCATATACTCTTTCAGAACCTTTCTCCTGACCCATGAAGATGTGGAATTTGTTTCCTCCCCTTGAAATTGGGTGAGCCTGTGACTTGTTCCACAAGTATGAGATGGAAGTGGGCTAAATTAGATGAGTCAAAACAGCACCCCCACTCTCCATGCCTTGGGCCACGCACTTCCAGATGCCTCCTGAGCTGCCAAATAAGCTGTCAAGCCACTCTGAAGCTCCCACACTGGACAGCCTGGGTGGAGACAGAGGTGTCTGAGGGAACACACGTGGATCATGCACCTGTCCGTTCCCAGCCAGCTGCCTACTGAGTACAGATGAGGTGTCCCTGTCTAAGTTGTTTTGGGACCACCAACTTTTGTACAGTTTGTTAAGCCTACAAGTAACCAAAACATTACTTTGCTTCCTACCAAACAACCTTCTCTTACCAGCTGCGTGTCTGGCTTGGAGAAAGACCCCATGGCCATTCTACAGGATGTTCCATTTGGTCTAAAGAGAATCCTCTCTTCTTTCCAAAGACATTTTCAGGTTTCAATTTAGGCTCAAATGTGAGAGGAGAGACTTGGGGGCTTCTTAGTAAGTTTGTTTTTCCTTCTCTAGGCAAATTCCCACAGACAGCTTTCTCCTTCTGTTTAGATCTTGTTGTGTGCAGATGTTAAGGTGCGGAATCTCTGCACCTCTGCCACTGCCAGCCTGAGACAAGTCTTGCTCATGGAGGACAGCAAAGGTCAAGAGTACCAAGTGGAATGGAGTTGCAGTCACCAAGTCACATCATTCTTGAAGCCCAACCTACTATAAGATTCCCCATAGGTAAGTATATCACGAGGGTCGGGCTGTGAGTCATGAAGACCTAAAATAACAATGACTTAAGCAGGAAGATGCACAACTCCTTTTCATGTAGAGGTGTCTATGAACACAGGTCCAGGATGGTGTGGTAGCTCTGCTTGATGAAGTTTTTGAGGAACCAGGACTCTTCAGATCATCACGCCATTATCTCCACCATCTGACCTTCATCCTTAAGGTTCAAGGTAATGGCATGTTTCCCAGGCAGCTAGAAGGAGAGGTGAAGTGTACAGACCACTTAGCTCTTAAGGAAGATACCTGGAAGCTGTTAAATATTCTTCTGCTTACATCTTGCTGGCTAAAACTCAGTGTGAGGAGGCTGGAAAAGGTAGCTTATATGGTAGGTGGTCAAATGCTCAGGTGAGAATCAGGAGTTGTAGTGATTATGGAGTGTTTGGGGACAGCTGATTCTCTGGGACAGTGAGGCAATATACTTTCTTTTAACCAGTTTAATTAGTTTATTAATTTAGAGCCAAAGAGATTTTGATTAATGCATCCCTTTGGGGGCGTATAACCTAAAAAATCCTTCTTACACCAATCTGTTGCCCTGAAGTTGAAGTGTTAGTGTTCTTAAATTAGCAGGAAGAGTAGTTATGTCTGTTTGCCACTCATCTTATGCCATCTGAGAGAAGGACACAATAGCACATGGTCAGTCTAAGTCAGGGATGGAAATAGCCTTTGTGTTGGAAATCAGATGAAGACATTTAATATTGCTTGGGAGAGCAGAAATCACACTTTTCATCAGTTAGTGCTATAATACAGCACATATTAAAATTCCCAGCACATAGTAGGTACTCAACAAGTACACTCGTTGAACAAACTCAATGAGCAGATGAATGTCTATAGTAGACTGACATGGCTTGCCTGGGAGCTGTGTCAAGGACTGCAAATCTTGGTCTGGGTGAGTTGTGGTCCTTTACTGATATCTGCTGTCAGCTCAGAATGGGGAGTGGTGGGTTATGTACCATTGCAAGTGATTGATAAATACTTGAGATGATTCTTACAGGATGTATTATTATAACACATCTTACACACTTTACATAGTTTTATATTTCAGTTAACCACCATCTTGTCCCATAAAATTACAATTATTCAACATAAGAAAACTTCCATAGTAACTTGCACATGGTAGAAATCAATCAATATTTGTGGAGTCTCACTCATGTTTTCCAAAAACAGAGCATTACTTTCAGTGGGCAATCAATTAACTGCCCAGATGTCTTTTAATCAAATATTTCTATGTATGTCTTCATGTGTATTTACATCAGTTAGTATCTTTAAGTCCCCCAAAAGAAATGTAATCAGAACAACTTGTTGGTGATGCTTGATGGAAGGAGTAGCAAATACTAGACAGATTTCAACCATCACAAAAAACTATGTAACAAGGAGTGGAGGAAGTCACATAATGTCAAAGAATTCTTGGGTATTCATTCACTCATCTTGGGTAGTTATTGAGTATCTTGCATTTGCTAAACCTACTGACCAATAAGTAAGGGCTGTGGTTCTCTTTCCTCATCAGAACTCATAGACTTCTCTTGCTCCACATTCTCATGGGGTATGGACTAAAATATCCATAAAATAGAGAGGGGTTGAATGAACTTATGAGACTCCTAAATGACTAAAGTGATCAATTTTAAGCTTCCAGGAATTAAATAACTCAGAGGGGATGGAAATGGGAGCTGAAAGATGGAACAGAAATAGGGGAATTGATGAGAAAATCTCAGATTATTTAAGTTTCTTTGGGAACAGCTTGGCAGCTGCCAAACACACATTGGGACCTCTTCTTCCCTGCCATTAGGACTCCTACTCACTCAGGACAGTGTCTCCAAAGAAATCAAATATGTTCCCTGACTGTCAGGATCCTGTGGTGCTGTGACAACTGGTCAGAGATGAATGTGTGGCCTTTGATTATTTATCAAGACTTTGATGTCTTCCTATGCTTTGGGCCCCAGTTTGAAAACCTTACTACTCAGATTGAAAAGTCAAGAACTGGAATGATGAAAGGATTCTGTTTTGGCAAGAAAACTACCTCCTTCTGCTGGAGTTTCTCCTCTGCCAAGTTCAGTAACTGTTTTTTCATGGCTTGGACATTGAGGATAAAACAGAATCTTCTGGAGATCTGCAGTGTTTTTCCTAGGGGCCTCTGTCGCATGTCCCAGCCTTCTGCTTCTTCATTCCTCCTCTCCTGTCCCTTAGTCTTCAGAAGCGCCAGAGAAGCACGGATGTTTACTGGCAGGATACCGGGCTCTCCAAACTCGACTGCCAGGCAAAGTGTCAGGCTGATGGCTGGCCCGAGCGCAGCTGAGTTGGAACCTGGCCTGGGGCAGCCCTGCACTAGCAGAAGCTTCTATGAGGAGACTTCTGGCTCACTTCCAGATTGTACCTTAGACCCAGCTAAATTCTTCGAGGTCTCTTTAAAGCCTCAAGCCCCCAGGCCCTTCTGCCTACGGTAACATGCTCAGAAGCTCTCTGTCTGCCTCAGTTCACTTTGTATCTGACTGCGGAAATTCTCAATCCCGCTCAACCAAGAACCTAGTTTCTCAGCCTATTTTTAGTTGTGAAGTGGGTGTTTCAAACTGGAGTAATGTTCCATACAGCCTCTGAGTTCAGCCAGATCTCCACACAGCGAGCTGACACCAACTTCACGCCATGGCTACAGAGGCTACCGGGTGGGAGGCAGCTTCTCTGGAAATTCAGGGACCGAGAAATCATAATGAGCTATTTGACCGGGGTGTCAGCTCATGTGATCCCTAAAGGAGCAGGGAACTCTGGAGACGAAACCGGTTCAGCTTTAAAATATGCAAAGGGATGACCCAGTGGCTCTGTCCTGTTGGGAATCAATAGACTGGTTTTTAAAGCATTTACCAGTTCTCAAAATGATAAAGATTTTTTTCTGCTTTTCTTTTTTCTTTCTCCTTTTATCTTTGTTCCTTTCCCTCTCTCCTCTCTCTTCCTCCTTTCCTTCTTTTTTCCCCCTCTTTTCTCTTATAATATTTCAGAATGTAAAGAATCTAGGGAAAGTTATTTCTTCATTGTAGGTGAGGCATTATCTGTGTAAATGATCCCTTACATTTTATAATGTCCCTGTGTCAGTTTGCTCTTTCAGGATGTCTAAAAAGGGTTATGGATCCAGGTGGTAAGAAACATTATCATTTACTTTTATTCATTTAAGCTATGCCCATGGCCTTGCCTTCCACATTTGATTGGCAAAAAATGAACCTTACATGGCATAGCAGGCGTTTCAAACTAAATGCACCATTCAAGAAGAGGCCATAAATCTGTCTTTGAAAGCACAGGCCTTGCCTTATATACCCACACAACATGGTGCCCATGCTAATGTCACACTCAGTTAGGAGAACCAGTCAACTTTCTTTGTGGACATGGAAGAGAAGAGGCTAGGTGTTTCTCTCCCTCTGTTGTGGCCTATTGGAAGGGACGAATCATGTTTAATCATAATCCACAGCAACAACAAAAGTGCAAACAAAACAAAATAATACTAACAAAAGCTTCCAGAATTTAAGTCCCCATACTAAGTGTTAGCAACTGAATAACTAACCTGTAGTACATGGCCTGTGCTTGGTGATAAGGAGAGGATTGATTCTAGGTGCAAACACACTTCCTGGATTACCCTTGAGAGTTACATAAATAGAATAGCGGAGTATGTTAGGGCATCTATGGATTCTGCCATAATTTCTTTACAAAGGGAAGAGGACATTTATTGTGCACATCTGACCATGTTCTACCAATTTGGGTAATATTTTAATTATAACCCCATGGTTTAAAACTCAGTGACTGTTTCTTTTTATTTTTAAAAAATTTTTATACATTTTAATTTTTATTTAATGAAAAAATTAAACAAAATTTTACAATACAGTAATAGGAGAATAATTGTAGTTAATCATTGTGTATTGCTATCCTCAAAGGCACTACTCAGAGTGCAAGTATGGGCATAGAAAACTCTCCAAGTGATATTAGCCCAAACTTTTCTTTTTAATGAATTAAGAGAAACTAGTAGTATAATGATCTTGTATCTTCCTTTCTTTTCCTTCTCTTCCTTTCCCCTTGCCTTCACCAGAGTTCCTCTTTCCTTTTGAACAATTTCTTGCACGGGTGAGCGATGGTGTGTGGAGCCCAGGCCAGGCACCGTGGGAGGAGTGAAGCGTCAGGAGGAAGGGCGACACCAGGAGACCTCACGGGACAGGTCTTTTTGCCACAGGAACTTGTCCTCTTGCTGGAGGAAGAGATAATGCCCATAAGCACACCGTCTCTCAGCACCTATGTTATTTATGGCTGTTCGCGCATGCTTAGCTCTTCAGTACCCCCAAAGAAGCTGTTTTGAGGCTGTTAGAATTATTTGTTGTGCCGAAGCAACGAAAGAGAAGCGGGATTTTCCCAAATGGAGCTGCTATCTACCACTTCCTATTTGCATGGCTGTGTTACACACACACACACACACACACACACACACTCACTCACTCACTCACTACAGGTTTTTTTCCTTTCCTTTTCTTTTTCTTTTTTAGGCAGGGTGGGTCCCCTTTAACCTTGGCCTTGATTTGTCGCATTCTTTCACACAAATAGTGAGTACTAAAGATAACGAGTTTTTGTAATAGCTTCTGGCAGCCCAGCAGCTTTCAGCAGGTGTGGTTTCAATTTATATTTAGTCTCTCAGACACCTTAGCAGGATTTTCTCACCACGAGGTGAGTGAGGGTGGATCCGCCACGCTACAAATCACCTTCCTGAGAGTTCTCATGGACTCGCTTATAAGGCAGCGTGGTGGCAACCAGGGCAGCTCTGTCTACCAGAGTTCAAAGTGCTCGTAGACAAAGGCCAGCTGATCTCAGCACAGTTGTCATTGGAGGTATCCCATTCAGAGAGTGAGAATCTGAGACACAGAGGTGAAGTTCCTTTCCTGAGGTCACAGTGAGCTTGTGGCAGACAGGAGTAGAAAGCTCCACAGACCAGCTCCTTGGTGACAGCCTCCTGCCTTGGCTCAACTACTATAAGGATAATTTTGAATCAGATTTGATTCCCTTCATTGGTTTTGTTTTTGTACAGCGACCCAAACTCAGGACGTTGTGCCTGCCAGGTAGACTCTCGTGCTACTGAGCTACATCTCCAGCGCTATCTTCACTGATTCTTTATCCAACAATGTGACTAAGTCTGTTTCCCTCATAGTACAGGAAGAGTCTGCAGAATATAGGGGTTTGATGCAGGACAGCTGATGTCAGGCCAGTGTGGCCTCTTGGCAGCTCTGTGAGTGTGGAAAGTCCTGTTTCTCTTTGGGATTTTGTTTCCCTGTATGTAAAGCGGGAATGCAATGCTGAGTACAGGGCCCAGTCCAAATGGGCTAATGTACCAGGGTGGTTAAAAATTTAACACAGTCATTGTGGAGGTCGGTCTGGAGTTCTCAAAAAAATTAAACTAGAAATTCCATTTGACCCAGCTATTCGCCTTCTATGTATTGTCTTGAAAGAGTTAAAGACATTGTATCACAGTGATATATGCACATTTGTTTATAGCAGCACAGTTCATAATAGCTAAATCTTGGAAGCAACCTGTATGTCCACCAAGAGATGAATGTACAAAGAAAAGGTATTCACACACAGTGGAGAACTACTCTGCTGTAAAGAAAGATAACCTTGAGTTGCCTGTAGGAAAAGGAATGCCTCCTTGAGATCATAATGTTAAGTGAAATAAACCAGACACACATGTTTAAATAGTGCGTGGTTTCTCTTACATGAGAAATCCAAACAATAAAAAAAGAGCAAAATAAAAGGATAAAATAGATAACAGAAAGTAGGGAAATCTTTCTCACATGGATAGTGGATCCAGAGATGGAGGGAGGGGGAGGAAGGAGAGAGAAAGGGGACAAAATACAGAATTAAGATGTATCATGTATACATACCAACTCTGCCACTCCACATGCAAACATGCTGCACTGCAAGCATGTTCTAATAAAAAACTCAATGCTATTATGTGTGTGTTTGTAGAATGGAAAACTCCACTCAAACAAAAAATATACATATTGAATCCTGAACCCTCCCATGTAAATATTGGAGTCTATTTATCTAATACTTATATTCTTTGGAATTCCTTGAAACTGAGAATATTCCTGCTGTTGGCCTCACCCACTGGCCCGCTTTGTCCTAGGAATTACACCCTCCTTTCTGTCCTGCTGGGGTTTAGTCTTCATATTCCCTCTTCTAGAAGAATGTGGCTTTTGATGCCTTTCATAGCTCCTTGATTATAATTATTTATTTGGACTCCTAAAAAAAAACACAACTGTAAGTAGACACTGACAGGTAGAATGATATCCAGAAGTATATAAAAGAAAAAGTTAATGAATTTTGCTTCCCCTCTGCTCCCGTCGAACCCAAGTGATCACAATTAGTTTGATGTGTGAGCTTCCACTCTTTTTATCTGGGTTTATGAAAACATAGTTAACATTGCAGGCACAAATATGAGTCCTCTGGCTACCTTTTTTTTTTTTAAACAACAAAGGATGTAATTTGTATTTTTTTTAAAAATATAACACATCTCTTCTGGTCAACACATATATATTTTTAAACTAGAAATCCACTATTTCATAGTTTGGGTAATTATGATTTATTAAACAATTCTCTTATCTAAATTGAATTTTTAGTAAGCCCCTATTAGGGAATTCTTCAAAAAATATTCAAACACAAGTGCGTTTCCATATCCTGGTGCTTTTATTTCTGTGGTAGATTTTCTTTTTTCCTTTTTTTTGGGTGGCACTGAGGACCCATGGCCTTTGCACTGAGCTACATCTCTGGCCCTTTTTAAATTTCTTACTTTGAGAGAGGGTTTTGCTAAGTCACTAAGTTGCCCAGGTTGGACTCAAACTTGGGACCTTCTTTCTTCAGCCTCTTAGGGTGCTGGGATCACAGAGACACGTCACCACGCCCAGTTTGTATGTGACAGGTTTTCAAAGTGGAAAGATTTGTGGGATCAAAGGGTACATGCACTTAAAACGCATTAGATGGGAATGTAGATCCCCAGAAGAACGTGTGCTGAGTAAGAAGGAGCTCTAGGTTCAACCCCAGCACCCCGAAACAATAAATGAGTAACATAACATGTATTATATGCCAAGAGATGACTTAAAAACATTGTTGCAATTCACACTCTCATCTGCAATATATAAAAAAATCAGATTCCCCGTACTCTGGGTACCGTGTGCGGAATTATTTTCATTTTCTTAACTCTTGAAAGTTACATTTTCTTTTTCAGATGTAAACTGGCCATTTTCTGTTCCACTCTTGTGAATTATTCTTCATCTCTCCCTGCCCTCCTCCTCCTCCTCTTCCTCCTCCTTCTTCTTATTTTTGCAGTGCTGGAGATTGAACAGGCAGGCAAGTACTTTGTCACTGAGGTTTATCTCCTACCCCTTTTCCCTTTTTTTGGTGACAGATCCTCCCCCTACTAATATGAATCCAGTTCCATATGTAGCTCATATATGCCATGAATTGGTTGTTTGTGTCCCTCTAAAATTCACATGGTGAACCCTCATCTGCCATGCGACTGTATTAAAAGCTGGGTCTTGTGGGGTCCTGTGGGAGGTGCTCAGATGAGAGGCTCTGCTCTTATGGATGGGATCAGTGTCCTCATACAAGAAACGCAGGGAACTCATTTGCTGTTCACCACAGAGGCACACCCTGGAAGTGCCCATCTGCAAGGAGTGGACTCTCACCAGACACTGAGTCTGCTGGATCCTTGATCTATGACTTTTCACCTTTTGGGAATGTGAGCACTGAAGTTCTGTTTTGTAAATTTCCCAGTCTGAGACACTTTGTTGCCACAGCCCAAATGGAGCCAGGCAAAATGTTTTATCATGCCTGTCATTCATTTTCTGTTGTTATTTATGGCCCTCTTCACTGCATGGATGTTTCTAGGCCCCCAGTCTCTTTAGAGCGTTTCTCTTACCATCTCTGGTGCTTGTGGTCCATGCTTTCTCCTTCCCCACTCTGTTCTCCCCCCATTTATCTCCTCTTCTCTCTCTCTTTTTTCCCATTTTGGCTCATAGCCATGAACTGTGCCCTCTTGATCCCTGCCACCTTGAAGTTTGGAGCACTTATCGATTCCCTGTCATTTCTCACCTTCGTGCTCATGACACTTGTGTCTGTATCTCTAGCAACAACCTCTAACCTTGAGGGTCCAGTTTCTCATTAGTCATTTCATGGGGTGTTTCTCTCTCACCTCCCAGACAACTGGGGTAAGAATCATAAATTCTTTTTTTTCACCCTTAAAACCAGTTTTTCCCCATCAGCTTCTCAGATTTTCCCAATACGGTTAGTCATTAGTCACCAGAAATTGAGACTTTGGGTTCATCATCAACTTTTATAGCAAGGAAACTGTCCAAGCTTTTTCCATCTGGCTTAATCTTTTTGTCTTGATGCTCAAAGCCTCCTCTGTGGTCTAATACTCACCCCCTCGCCAAGAAACACTTACATATTCAGGTATAATTTTTCAGGTAATTTTTCCTATGCAGTGTTTCTAGAGAAAAGACATAGTTCAGAATAATAGTTATGGGCACACAATCCTAGACAGGAAGCCTCACTGCGAGAAGGAAGTCATGTGTGAATCCCGTCAACGGGGGGCGGGGAAGAGTGGGGGACAGGTGAGCTGATGGAAATGACAAAAGCCTTCGACTAAGAATTTCTTTAAGAACCATGTGTGGGCAGTTGCTCCCATATTGAATATTTTAGGATAGTTTTACCACATGGAATAGGCTAGAGGTGAGGGCCTCGGGGGAGGGGTGTACACAGGCATCTGCCCTAGGGCAAAGTGCAGTGTTCTAAGGACACTGTGACGAAGAACAGGGCAGGTGAGCTATAAAAGGTTTTGAGGCTCGCGTTCCCTGGGTTCGTTGCTTCTTCCCATGCTTCCTCCTTGTCTCCTTTGCTGACTCAGTAAAGACTTTTACCCATGTTGGCCTGTGTCAGTGCTGCTGAGGGATGGGGCAGAGCACCCCTGGGATGATATGGTGGAGGCAGCAAAGATGGAGCTAGATGGGCTCAGAGGAAGGGGCTGAGTTGGAGGAGCTGAGAACGGGGAAGGGAGACGATATGAGAAGGTGGTGGACAATGCAGATGACACAGATCGGCTCTTTCAGCAGGTCATTGAATGCCCCTGTGCCTGCCTCAGTTCCTTCATCCACAAGTGGCAGTAATAATGCTTTATACTTCATATGGCTGCTGGGGAAATTAAATGAATCAATATGCAAAGCACTGACAGCACAATGCCTAGATAGTAAACTTAAGCCAGCATTGCCAAAGTGTAGCCTGTCCCTTATAACAGGGTACTACTTTGGATCTATCTCATCTACTGTAAACAAACAGTTTAACTTTTATTGGTGCAGATTTTAACACAGAATGTTGGGATTTGTTTTTGTATATTGGCACCTTCATATAATATATTTTGACTATTTTCATCCAAATCACCCTTGTCCTCCTTTCCTCCCCTGCCCATGGCCTCTGCCCTATATCTAAAAGCCACTTTCTAGTTCTCTGTTATCATTGATTTATAAATTGGCCATAGAAGACGTAACAGCTGATTTTAACTTCCTGAGGCTATTTTGGTTAACACAATGATCTCATCTATTTTTCTGCAAATAACATGATTTTGTTTTTTTGTTATAGTTGATCAGTGCTCCATTGTATAAATATCACATTTCCCTTATTTGTTGATCAGTTGATGGACATCTATGGTGTTTCCACAACTTGCATCACAATAAATATGCATATGCATGTAATATAATAGCATTATGCCTTTTATTCATTGGGGAATATATAAAGGAGTGGTAAAATTCGATGAAATGTATGTTTAGTTTTAGTTTTTTGAGGGGTCTTCATACTGATTCCCATGATGGTTGTACTAGCTTACATTTCCACCAACAGTGTAGGAAGGTGTCTTAGTTATTTTACTCATGGCTGAGACAAAATACCTAACACTCAAAATTAAAGGAGGAAAGGTTTATTGTAGCTCACAGTTTGTAGAGGTTTAGGCTCATAGCTGGCTGGATCCAAGGTAGGGTGGCATGGCAGAGGGACATTGCAGAGGAGAAACAGTTCATGGTAGGTGGAAGGCAGCAAAGCGGTGAACTAGAAAAGAAGCAGCAAGTCACGGCAGTGGCCCTTTTTCTGCCCTATATCCTTCCCAGGCTATACACACAAGGAAGGTGGCACTCAGGTGGGCCTTCCCACTGTCCACACTCAGAACTATGTCAAACCAATCAGTGAACTAATGTTCTAATCATACACCCTTAAACCCCACCTATGTCTGCATGAGGCTTTGGGCAGACATCTGGACACAGACTGTAATACAGGGTTTCTATTTCCCTGCATCTTCACCAGCATTCCTCATTTTTGTGTTCTAGATGATGGCCATTCTGACTGGGGAGGTATGGAATCTTAGTGTAGTTATGATTTACATTTCCCTAATGGTTGAGGTTGGTGAACATTTCTTCCATATACTTATTGACCATTTATACTTCTTGCTTTGAAAAGTGTCTGTTCATCTGTCTACTTATTAATTGGGCTGTTTGTTTCACTGATTTTAAGTGTTTGAGTCCTTTATATTTTCTAGACATTCTTTATCAGCTAGCAAAGATCATCTCTCATTCTGTAAGCTGTCTCTTCATTCTATTGATTCTCTTAGTCTGCAGAAGCTTTTTCATTTGATGTAAGCTATTTGCTGGTTCTCAATATTATTTTCTATATTACTTGGGTCCTATCTTCTTTATGTTAAATATCTATTTTATTTTCATCTTGTTTTATTTAGGTTTGCAGGGCTTGGAATCAAACTCAAGGCTCTGTATATATTAGGCAAGCACTCTTATCACTGAGCTACACCACCATCCCATAGTTCAATCATCAAAGTAGTAAAAAATAAATTCATATTAGGGTTAGGGTTAAATTATTTGCTTGGCATGGTTATGCATGCCTGTAATTCCAGCACTTTGGAGGCTAGGGCAGAAGGATTACTGTGAGTTCAAAGCCAACCTGGGCTACATAGTGAGTTCATGTTCAGTCTGCACTACCTAGTGAGAACTTGACTCAAAAAAAAAAAAAAGTAAATGATTTATTCACAGGTCTTCCAGGTCCCCCATCAAGCAATGTGTTCGTTGTGGTATTGTGGATTATTCACATCCTTCTCATATGTGCCCATTAATATTCATTGAATAAATTAGTAAACAGAATAAACCATACTCTGCACAGCTGGCAGGTGGAGTTAGTAAGGACAAACCCAGTGTCATTTATAAACATGCTTGCATCTCCCTCACACTTGGCACATCGTTATCACCGAATATTTATTGAAAATCTTTGTTGGGTTCAACCACAGAAATGGAGTCGGTTTTACACTACTACTCACAATGTTTTTATGCTTATGTGCCGTGCTCTTATAATGAAATTCAAGTTCCTTGAGAACAAAGACAGTGTTTTATGCATTGCTTTCCCTGCAGTGACTCACGCAGTGCTATTTAATAGATGAGCATTGATTGAATAACCAGATAGCAAAGCCTGGATTATTTCCTTCTAACTTTTACTGCATTTTATTTGCTGGAACTGTGTCTGGTCTCTCCCATCAATAGCTCCTGGTGAGGATGTTGCCGAGCCTTTGGGACAATTTTCTCAGAGCCAAGGCCGGACTCTAAGCTCCTTCTTCAGGTCCCGATGTGCTCTGGAAAGAAACACATCTCTAGGTGTTTTAAATGACGCTGGCTGGAAAGCGCCTGACCATTGGCTTTTGCCAAGCAGTGGCCTCGCTCCGGGCTGTCACCCAGCCTGGCGGAGGCTCAGGACTCGGCAGCCTTCACACTTGGGTGGCTGCTTTCAATTCCGCCCCAACAGGCAGACAGCTCCTCTGTGCTCCTACCTCATTTTGTCAAGCAGAAATGATAATTGCCGCTCGTCTACCTGGAGGAGAGGAGGCAGACTCTTGAGAAGGACGCGCAGGCTGGAGGCGCTGGGCAGCATAAACGCTGCAGAGGAGCCGGAAGAGTTCTGCTTCCCAGACATTAATCCCTGCTGCGCCCTGAGCTCAGCGACGCAAATCAGAAATGATTCGGAAGTGGAGATTGGTTCCGTTAGCTAAGGATAATTACAGAATTATGAATTATGAAATTATGAAACGCCCCCTTTTTTCTTCCGTTTTAACCCAATTATGGAATTCGTCGTCTTCAAGGATTGTGCACTTATCGGTAATGTAAAGGGAATGAATAACACTGCGGCCAGGTCCCCTGGATCCTCCCTGTAGCAGACAGGAGAGCCTCTCGCCCGGGAGAGCACGGGTCGCGCTGTCCTCACTGTGATCCCACATTGCCCTCTGGTGGCTAAGTGTGATTTTGCAGTTCCTTCACAAAGGCAAAAGTGAACCAATTTGTCTCTGTCTCTCTGGGCCCGGTAACTTCTTGCCTATTATGCTACCGCGCTCCAGCAGCGTCAAACCTGACATATACCCTTCTGTCCTTCCGCTGTGGACTCGTTCAGCCAGTGGGTAAGGAAACACCTCAGGAGCTCTAGCGAAGGGCCAGGCATTCTGGAACCAGCTCAGACAGAAATCCTCAGACTGTCTTAGTTGCTCTCTCCTTTTATTTGCTACTCCTAGGATCATGTGTTTGTTGTTGATCTACCGTCACCAGGATGTCAGGCCTTGAAGCCAAGGACCATTTCTATTTTGTGCATTATTGTTAATTAGTAGTCACACTAGGCCCTCAGCTGCCCCTTAATAAAGTTAGTCGAATGAATGGATAAAAGTCGAAAGCATTTCAGCTGCTCTGTGGTAGTTCTTAGAGGCAAACAGAGTTAGAAGCAAGGGGCCATCCAACCTGGCTAGTGGGAGGGGTGGAGGTGTGGTCCTCACTGGCTCCTGATGAGGCCACAGGGTGTCTGAGAAGCAGAAGAGGCAGGTGAGCAAGTGGGGGAATAGAAGCCCCCCACAAGCGGAGAACCGTGTGGGCTGAGGGAGAGCCCGGAGACCAGCTGGGACTGACGGAGGCGGAGGTGCAGCTGGGAGCGGTGGAGGTGTGGCTGGCGAGGAGGCTGGAGGTCTGGCCAGGGCCTGACCATGCTCCATAATGTCCAGGGGGTGTCTGGAAGCTACTGTAAATGCATAAGGTGCTATATTTGCTTTATAATATGTCCGTTTCTCATCAGATCAGCATTGGGAGAGCTTCGAGACTAAGGATCAGTTCTACTCATTTATATGGGGGCCTGGTGTGCAGGAGGTGCTGTATACATGGTAAATGATTCAGTGAGTCGGTAATAACAAGAATAAAACAAGGATGCTAGTGGGCGTGGACGATCCAAGCAGAAGATAGGTGAATAGAACAGACCTTGTTTGTGGTCAGATATGCAGAGGGTAGAGGATGCATGTGGTTGTTTTTTCAGACTGTGCAAACCTCATCGTAGATCTTCCACGAATGTTTATTGCATGAATCAGTGCACTGTAGGGCTAGTTACTGAGAAATAACTGAGCTGAAACTGTTATAATGAAACTGTACAGATTATGAAAGTTTTATTCAGTGTTTGCCTTGCGTCGAGCTCTGTGTGGTTAGTTCTGCTTTCGTTCTGGACTCTTGCACTTCTTATTCTGCAATGCCTTATCCTACGGGCCCCTTAAAGACCTGGATCACTGCTCTGCTTAGATTTAACTTATGTTTTATGAGGTTTCAATTATGAAATGAGAGAGAAGAAAATCCCTTGAAATCTGAGTATCTCTTTTAAAAAGGGAGCCCTACCTAACAGTTTCTAAGCCGTGCTCTGGGTGTGTTGCCATGAGGTTTGTATTCTGACTCACTCGTAGAGCAGAATTTTTATTTCAGACAGTGACAGAGCAAAGTGCATTTGGGGATAGTTCTCATCACATGTTTTTCTCTTTCTGGAGACTAACTGAACCTGTTAGATCTTTAAATATATAACTTGAGAATGAGTTTCTTGCATGGCAAAAGCATCTCTAGATTTTATTACAGTTCCTGGAGAGGATGAAAATGCAAGTCTAGCACTGCAGCATGCAAATATCCTGATTTTTTTTGTAAAAATCTTAAAGAATTACATACTTTTTTAAAAAATGAAGTTTCTTTTATTAAATATACTGAATTCCTTAGGGGTCAAAGTAGGAGAAGTCCAGTATGAGGCTTGAAAAGAATCCTGATATGAATTTAGATTCCAGAGAGTTTCTCTCTATGAAAAGAAATTTTTTCTTTAGGTTTCAAACCATATTGCCTTCAAGAAGCCTGTTACTAGCCAAAGTAGAGCTTGGCTTTGTCCCAGAGGCTGGTCCTCACTGCTTTAGTTTGAGTACCAAGACTGGTGGCTCCCACTGACCCAGCAGAAAGAACATGTGGCCTAGATGCTCAAAACATGTACACTCAGTTAAACACTGTGCTGCTGATGACCCCAAATCCATTAGCTCTTATAATGCTGAGTTTATGGCATATAAGATTTCATTTACTGTGCAGCTCTTGGCTTCCTTTCTCTGGTGTTCTCTACAGATCTGAGTTTGTGTTTGCAAAGGCTGCTTAAAATTCCTGCTTCTTGTATAGAAATTTGTTATCCATTACTGTAGTAAAACTGTTTTATTGCTTTTTTAAAATTTTTATTTATTTTTTTATCGGTACCAGGGATCGAACTCACGACCGCACACTTGCAAGGCAGGCGCTTATGCTGCTGAGCTAAATCCCCAGCCCCCTGTTTTATTGTTAATACATTTAATGCCATTTCACAGGTTTTAGGTGAAAGCAGTGATGGATGAAAGTAGTGAGATCACATGTTTGTGAATTATGCCAGGGAATGCAGACTTGGTACAAAAAAGAAAAGAAGAAAAGAAAAGAAAAGAAAAGAAAAAAAGAAAAAAAATTTTCTGAGAGTAAAGATTTTCAAAGTAGTATTGATGATCTTCTGAATTTCCACAGGATCTGTAGTGATTTCACCCTTTTCATTCCTTCTTGCATGAATTTAGTTCCACAAATGTTTTTCTTAGTCTGTTTTGTGTTGCTGTAACAAAATATCTGAAGCCTGATAACATAAAGAGGTTTAACCGGCCCACAGTTCTGGTAGCCAGGGAATCTAAACAGCATGGGGCTGGCATCATGGTGAAGACCTCCGGCTACATCACAACATTGTAGAGAAGCAAAAAGGGAACCAACCTTAGGTAGAATCGGCCAGTCACAAGGAGGTGTCCTCAGTTTGTAACAACTCATCCTCTCAAGAACTAATCCAGGAAGAGGGGGAAAGACGGTGGAAAGGTAAGCAACAACAAATCAGCCTCTCTAAAATCCAGAACCCAGACACTAGAAAACAACAGCTTGTGGAAGAAAAGGAGGGAGGTATATTCCCTGGGACCCAGGAAAGATTTTCAGGGCTTGGGGAGGTAGTTCAGCAGCATAAGCTTTACTCTCATAGGATGGAAAACGCAGACACATTCCTAAATACATATGAATTACCAAAACTGAATCAAGAAGACATAAAAATTCAGAATAACCCAATATCAGATAATGAAGTTGAAAATATAATTAAAAACTTACCAACAAAGAAAGGTCCAGGTCCTGGTGGATTTATGGCTGAATTTTACAAGAAATTTAGAGAAAATTTAATGGCAATACTCCTCAAACTCTTTAATGATATTGAAAGGGAAGTCATATTCCTTAATTCATTCCTGGAAGCAAGTATTGCTTTGATACCAAAACCAGAGAAAGATCCAACTAAAAAAGAGAACTACAGGCCAATCTCACTAGTGAACATAGATGCAAAAGTCCTCAGTAAGATACTAGCAAACAGAATGCCGCAAATCATCAGCAAGATTATACAGCACAACCAAGTGGGATTCATCCCAGGAATACAGGTATGGTTTGACAAATGCAAATCAATAAATGTAATACAGCACATCAACATAGCCAAAGACAAAAATCATCTCAATAGATGCAGAAGAGATTTTGACAGAGTCCATTCAGTCATGATATAAAACCCTGCATAAAATTGGCATAGATGGTCTTTATCTCAATATGATAAAATCCATCTATGACAAACCAACAGCCAGCATTATACTAAATGGAAAAAAGCTGAAAAGTTTCACTCTAAAATCAGGACCAAGACAAGGGTGTCCACTATCTCTTATTCAATATAGTTCTGGAAATGTTAGCCAGAGCAATTAGACAACGGAAAGAAAAAGAATAAGGATAGGAAAAGAAGAAGTTAAATTATCATTATTTGCAGATGACCTGATACTCTACATAGAAGACCCCAAAAACAGCACCAAAAGATTTCTAGATTTAATAAACAAATCCAATACCATAGCTGCATACAAAGTCACCACTCAAAAATCAATAGCATTCCTGTACACAAACAAACTCACTAAGAGAGAAATTAGGGAAACAATTCCTTTCACAATAGCAATCAAAAAAAGTACTCTGAAAAAAGAGATCAAGGAGAATATCAGAAAATGGAAAGATATCCTTGCTCATAGATAGGAAAAACCAACATAGTGAAAATGGTCATACTCCCCAAATTGCTATACAGATTTAATGCAATTCTGATCAAAATACCATCAGCATACCTCACAGACTAGAGAAAACTTTCCTAAAATTCATTTGGAACCATAAGAGTCCTAGGATAGCAAAGGCAATCCTAAGCAACAAAAGCAGGGCTGAAGGCATCACAATCCCTGACTTGAAATTATACTACAAAGCTACTGTGATGATATCAGCATGGTACTGGCAGAAAAACAGACCTAAGGATCAATGGAACAGATTAGAAGATGCAGACAGAACTACAAAGACACTCAGTCACTTTACCTCTGACAAAGGAGCCAAACATATTCGCTAGAAGAAAAATAGCCTCTTCAAGAAATGGTGCTAGAAAAACTAACTATCTATGTGCCAAAGCCTAAACCTAGACTTAAGTTGAAATGGATCAACGATCCAAATATTTAAAGAGAACAACTAAATCTACTGGAAGAGAAAGTGGGTAGAAATCTTGAAGACATAGGTGTAAGTAAAGTTCACAAACAAAACTCAGACTGCATGGGAAACATTTGAAAGAATCAACAACTGGCATCTTATTAAAAAGCTTTTGTACATCAAAAGAAATCATCAACATAATGAAAGGACAAATCACAAAGTGGGAAAAATGTTTAGCCAAGTGTCTTTCAGCCAAAGGACTTCTATCTAGAACATGTAAAGAACTAAGAAAAATCAGATCCTCAATTTCAAAGCCCAAACCAAACATGGGCATCAGAGATAATGAATATGTACTTCTCAGATGAAGAGATACAAATAGCAAATAAATATCTGAAAAAGCTCAACATCATTGATCATTTGAGAAATGCAAATTTAAACCACACTGATTTCATCTCATCCCATTTTTTAAATATTTTTTTCTCATCCCATTCTTTGTGGATATCATCAATAAATCAACCAATAACAAATACTGGAGGTGCTATGGGGAAAAGGAACACTTCCCCATTGTTGCTGATATCGATTGGAGAAAATTTTGTGTTTGTATCTTGTTCCCTGAGCAACTACTTTAAAGATAACAGCATGTAATGTGTTAACTATTATTATTCTTCTATTATTTTATTATGAAATTTTACTTTACATTTTTTCCATAAAATAAAAAAAGAGTCTATGGAAATTATATTCTAATTGCTTCATTTTCACAGTGAAGTTAAAAAAAAGGAAAGTGAGGATAGAGGAGGTGGTGCTGGAAACTTGAGGAAACCTGAGTATATAGAAATAAGACTTAAGAGATGTAATGTGATTGCCAGGAAAAATAAAGGGCCCACTTAAGGTTCATGTTCATGAATTTAAAGAAAGACTAGTGCACACGGATGTGTGATTTCTATGCTATGTTCTTCTGCCCATTTATAATTGTGGGCTAGAAGAAGAGTCAGTCTAGTTAGCATTTTGAGTGTGACCACCTGAGAACCACACGTTAGTAGAGGCAGTTACAGGGAAAAATGAAAGAGATCCCAAGGATTAAATGACTGGAATTTAAGCTGGGTAAGGCGGGAAGTGAGGAATAAGGAAATTAAGGGGCATAAAAAGGGCTTGTTTTTAATAGACAGAGTCCAGTGTGGTTGATGGGTAGGGTCTTGACTGTAAATACAAGGTGGTTGGAGGGTAGGACCCCTACAAAGGAGGTAGTGGAGGGATTGTGATTGTTGATGGCAATAAAATCTAGGGAATGACCCTGGGGTAGAATGGCTGAGCTAAATTTGGGGAACAAAGGGGAGGGTCAAGAAACCCAGAACGGAATGTGGAAACTTCCTCTGTGCAGTTATTAGAGTGGACATTCATGAGGACAGACCCACTATGGGAGAAAATGTAAGCCCATGGAGAACTGAGGGAATACCACTGGGGTTGCTAGTGAATACCAGCGATGGAGAGAAGAGTCTGGAACATGCGAGTCAAGAGTGGGTGTTTGAGGAAGGACACTGAATGACCAAGAAGTGGCAAATGGTAAGGAAGATTCTTAGCATATGCTTTTGAGAAGCCTGCAGAGGTCACAGAATCCTCAGAGTAAAGAGAGATCTCCACTGAGAAAGGCTCTGTTTACAGAGGGATTTTAAAGTCTAGTGGAGACAGTGCACAGGGTTTAGTGCAAAACACTGGGGATTTATTTGTTATCAAACTTTAAGAACAGTGCTGGTGTATATTGTCTCGAGATAGTTTAGTTCAGTTTGGCTCCATGTCATTAGAGGCAAACGACAGCTTTAGGCTTCACAAACCTGATCTAGCAGTTGCCTGAAGCAGTAGAACTTGCAGGCAGGGCCTGCAGCACAGGTGATGCCATCTGAGGGGAACTGCGTTGGTGGCCAACAGTGTGGCATTAAATCTCTAGTCAAGGCGTTATTCTGAAATTTCATTCTGGCTTTGGGGGTGGGTGTTAGGAAGATTTTCACTTTTCATGGAAGCTTATTTTTCTGATAACCTAAAATACTCTTTTGTGTGACATAAAGCTCAAGTTCAAGCTCAAGTTGTGTGAAACCTGGCAGACACTAGCAGACTATGGAGAAAGGGAAGAGGGTGGCAACTAATAATCAGTGTGTCTACATGGGCCAAGAATTGCACTCAGTACTTTTCTCATCTGAATTCATTAATTCATTTTGTTCATTCATTCATCTGTTCCATTCATCTGTGGATACATATTACATGCTGGTTAGGTACTGGGATTCAGCAACTTAGAGGAACTTACAGTTAAATGAGGAAAACAGCTAAGCAAACAGAGATTATAATACAGTGTAATGAAGATTCATAATTAATAATTCTTGAATATTAATTATGTACCAGATGGTATGCTAAGTTCTTTTACATTTGCTCATTTAGTCTTCTCAGCAATATTCATGGACATTATGTGAATCATCCCATGATAATGTTGCAACAAGACATCCAAACTTCAGAGGCACATGACCATAAATATTTACTTTCTTGTGTATTTTATTTTCTGGGTTTGGTCCAGGCTTTTGATTGAGTTCAAGTCCACTCCACCAGTGTCCACATTCTCTTTGTTGGGTGTAACAGCAAAGTGGCCCTTAGCCTTGGGTTAGTGGCTTTCAACAGAGACGTGTAACCAAGAAAGCAGATGGCAGTAGATGAAAGGTTGAATGGGAAGTGAAGGAAGAATGACAAGTTCTGAAAGCTTAGCTGAGAGGGAATAGGATTGGAACAGGAGAGAAGAAAGCATTTTTTCTTCAAGAACCTGAGTGCTTAATGCTAATTTGAATGTTAATAGGCCTTGTCGGATTTGGAGTTGGCTTCTGAAATGTGCTTTTATCTTGCTGCCTGGTATAAGCTGGACTCCCCAGAGAATGGGGGACACTGGGAGAGTTGAATAGACCCTAGCAGAGGCATGTGGGATGATGTCAGTGGCAGTGGCTGTGTGCTGAGAATATGTGGTCTAGCTTAGTGCAGAATGGAGCTGACATTTAGGTTTAGTTGTTATGTAGGGTACAAGGTAACATATTTATCCTGAGCAATTTTAAAAAGACTTTCTTGGATACGCATTGATTTAAATGATTTCTTTCTCTCACAGTGTTTCATGCTAGTGGTAGGCTGGTAAATGGTGTCTCTCCATTTAACACACAAAGGAATATGCTGAAGTGTCCAACAAGTCATCAGAATTGGTGTGCTAAGAAATTATAACTGTCAGAGGTGACTGACATAATTTTGCATTGAAGTTTTTGAATATTGGAGTTCATATAAAGTTTTTTTCGTTGTCTCCCTTCAAAATCATGTAGGTGGTTATAGTTAATATCTATCTATCTATCTATCTATCTATCTATCTATCTATCTATCTATCTATCTATCATCTATATCTTTTAGCCTCTAAGGTGATAGCTTCAGTTGGTTAACTCAGTTGGTTAACCCCCTCCTAATACCACAGCTTTAACGAGCTCTTTTGGCATTTAGGACCTGAGTGAATAGAAGATGTGCAAGTCACTTGAAAGGTGTTAAAAAATTCTCAAAGAAATGACCCTCTGGTTCCCTGACATGAGCTTTTGGGCTGAAGCCGACGTGGCTGGCAGAGTGGCTGGGTTTGAAGGATTGTGGAAAGAGTTTCAGTCTGCTAATATTCACAATCAATCACGCCAAAATCCAGGAGTATAAAGCACATGACCATATGCTGAGACTATAGGAGTAGGGGTGCAGGCCTATAATCTCAGCATATGTGAAGCTGAGGTGGGAGGACTGCAAATTCCAGTATAACGGAAAATAATCCCCTGGGGACGTAAGATGGTGTTTGTTCCCTGGCAATGTAAACCACCAGAATACTTGTTTCTGTTGCCGAAGTAACCATCTGTTTACTTCAGTTCCTGTTACTCTATTAAGTTTCTGTTTCCCGGAAACAGCTGGTCACTATGATGCTCATTCTAAGAACCAATCCCTAAATGACACGCCACTCTGCCTCTGAACTGCTGCTTCTGCAACCCCATAACAACCTCCCTCCTTGAGCCTTCAGGGCTGCCTTCTTTGGGAACAATCTCGATCGGGGCCCACCAGTGAAATGAAGCTGATTCTTGCCTCCAAACCTCGGTGTCACTTGGTTCTTGGTCAGAATTTTACTGTTACACCAGGACAGCTTAGACTACACAGTGAGACCCTGTCTCACAAAACAAAGACAAGAAACAAGAAACAAACCCAAACCCCAAAGCAATAAAATCAAAGGGACCTACAAAAACATCACTCGAAGACTGGTGGGTTCTCAAGCTTGGTGAGAAGCAACCAGGCTGAGAAAACTGCTCGGATTCCAAGGAGAAGCCCCGTAGATGTGACACGGGAAGAATGAGGGACTGGAAAATCTGCTTAGCAGACAGGGCTAACAAGGAGTCACGAAGAGCCAGTGATAGGGGAGCTCTTTTCTAGGAGGAGGAGAGAGGCTGACACAAGGACTGTTTCTGACCCCAAAGGTAGAACATTTCATGATGTTTGACAGTAGGATGATACCAGAATTTCTAAAGTCATTGGGTTCTGTGTATCTCTTGATCTTCTCCTTTAGAATAAGCATGATTATTGTGATTGTCCTATCCCATCTCACCATTGACTATGTGGGGCAGATGACTTGTGTTTTGAAATTATTTTAGCTTATTTATCTCTGGTCAATAGGACCCATGTCTAGATATGGGGGGGAGAGAGAAAGAGAGGGAGAGAGAGTGAAGCAAGAAAGGGGAGGAAGAAAAGAGAGGAGAGGAGGAGAGGAGAGGAGAGGAAGGAGAAGAGAGGAGAGGAAGGAGAGGAGAGGAGAGGAGACGAGAGGAGAGGAGAGGAGAGGGGAGGGGAGGAGAGGGGAACTGTAAACTGGGCAGCATCCGGAGATCTGAACATTACGTTTGATGCTGTGGCCAGATGAGACTTGGTGGTCTTACATTTTGAAGCCCGTGTGAATGTGCTTCATGTGGGGAGCAGTGAGCTGACTATTTGGTGACTAGCAAGGTGGTAGTTATTGGTGCAGATCATCAAATATTTCTGGGTTCCCACCTGAGTTTCCAGTTAGATTGTACCTCTTTGCCTATTTGGAGTTAAGTGAGATCGTATCACTGATTTTAACCAAAAAAATAGCACGTGTACTGCCCCTGGGTGGCAGTGTTGAAAGAGCCCGTGTATAATTCAGCATGCTCACACTGCCCCTCCTTTATGGCGACCAGCAGACTGACAGCTCCATTGGTCTTTGCCTCCAGAGAGAGAAGTGACCCAGAGAAGAGACCCTGGCGACCCATGTTGAAAGCGTAGCAGGAGTAAGTCAACAAAAACTTCGCAGAATTAAAAGCACTGTCAAAAATTTAAAAATTGGCCTTATCTAATCTAGCCTCTCCTGACTAAAATTTTAGTGAATAGTACAATGACGCACTTGTCAGAGAGGGCAGCATGTGCACAGGGGCCTGGAATGTCGCACTGTCCACACACTGGAGTGGACGGTTCAGTGTGTAAGGGGAAGGAGAGGTGGCAGGGCACTTACTTCAGTGCCATGCAGAGGCGTGCAGATTTTATTCTGCATGCAAAAAGGAGGGGTGGGAAAATAGTGGAGAGGTCTGATCAGAGTGCAGTGAAGGTTTCAGTCTGGAGGAAATACTTATTAGGTGGCTGTATAGGTCTGAATGGTCTCAAAGCAGGCAGCATTTATGGTTGAAGGATGGTATGGAGGTCAAATTGATGTTCCTTGATGATCCATTGAAGATGAGCAATGAGGAGTAGTGAGGAATGCAGTATAAGATTGAGGTATTTGGGGGGAGCTCAGAGACCTTAGCTTTCCTTTGGGGCTCTGTGTTTGCCTTCGTAAATGGCCTGACAGTCAAGGGTGACTGTCATCTGGGGCTCACACGAGTGATTCCGAAAGCCAAGAGTATCTTTCCCTTCTCATTCTCTTTCGCAGTTGGAAGTGGATATATAGTGATCAACACATTTTTTAACTTTTTTTCTCCTCTGCAATATTGTGAAAAGCTGGTGTAGACCCCAAAGCAGGTGCTATGGTTGGTGTGAAGGGTCCTCCAGGGTCCTTCGTTGAAGCCTTGATTCACAGCCTGTGGTGCTATTGGGAGGCGGTGAAAACTTTAAGAGGTGGGCCCAGTGGGAGGTCTTCAGGTCACTGGGACGTAACCTCAAATGAACCCTTTCTCTTTATAAGTTATTTATGTCAGATGCTTGTTATAGTAACAGAAAGCTGAGTAACACAACAGGGACCTCACCAAATAAAGGAGCGGCGTTTGTCAATAACATTTATCCCATCTGTTTTTTGGATATAGAAGAGATAAGAAAGATGGGTGAATCATCATTATTAATAGGATTTTGTGAAATTTTGGAGACATTTTCACAATTAAAACACAGCACAGAAGAAGCCAAAACAGTTTTAAAAATCTGTAAGTGGAACCAGGCTATAAACTTGATAATTTCTCCCTGTAAAGAGCTCTCAGTTTATTTCTCAGGGGGTGGAGATCTCCTTCCTACGGTTTAAGCCTCTTAAAATACAATAATTCCCAATTTACAGATAAGTTCAACTCTGGGAGAATGTTCCTGCTGGGAACCGTGAACTGTAAACTGAGTCTAGGAGACGTCCAAAGCTTGTGCTGAAACTGCCCTTGAGCCAGTTTGGGACACGGAAACTCTCTGCTCTTTTCCGCTCACAGCTCAAAGCCCTAGGGCTAATGACTGCTGTAGTGCTCACAGGGCAAGACAAAACCGGCTGGAGACAATAAGGCACCTGGAGAAACTATAGTTTCCTCCTTGCACCTTGTTTTGTCCTTGACCTTGTCCTTGCAAGAATGTGTAGGGAGTGGCTGAAGCTGGAGATTGATCAGATGTGGGTCTGGAGCAAGGCCAGTACTGAGAACAAAGAGTGCTCGAGTGAGCCAAGTACACAAGCTGTGCCAGCTCCAAGAACGTGAGGTACCCCAAGACTACCATGCAGGCAGGTTGCTAGTCCGAGGGGTGTCATGTGACATCAAACTGCCAAGTATTTAAATAAATGCACTGCAGCGATGGAGCAGTGATTTTCCTCCCATCCAGAGAGAGGGCTCTGCCTGACCTCAGCTTTCTGTATTCTGATTCTTATTTTTATTTCTCCATCTTTTCACTGTCCTTCCCCCTGGGAACTTTGAGAGCTGCACTGGATATGGCATATTGGTGCCTGAACATGGAGCCCGGGTATGAAGAGATAGCAGGTGAGGGAGGAGGTACTTCGCACTGTGTGCATAAAAGGGGCAGAAGTGCATTGATAACAGAGGTGTACTGATGTTGATATCATCAAATGTAAAACATGGGGCCAACGGGTTCTCAAAAAATACAGATGTATATAGTAATGCTTGTTTTATTGATTCCCATATTTACTTTATTTTTGTGGACTTGGATTAGGGAGTGTCTTAATGATCATGTGCTTGTTGAGACAACTACAGAGGACTTGGCTCAGAGCACTACTTTAAAATCAAGTTCCAAGGGGGAAAAAGACGGTGGGACACCAGCTGCTCCAATAGAGCTTAAACCCTCTATCTTTTCTCAGTTAGATAAGGAAGGAGTGGTGTAGGGCAAAAAAGACCCTTGTCCACTAGAAGAGGGTTTCATTGCAGCTTCTGTTTCACAGCCACCCAAAGTAAAACCTATACTATTAACTGTGCCACAGGCAGCTACTTCAGCCTTCTCGGTTCAGGGAAATTTTGCTGCATCACAGGCTGAGATTTCCACCCTTCATAAAATAGCGTCATCCTTAAAGTTGATTGCTCAACAGTTGCTTTTGAAAATGCAAATAAATAGTGTAAGGCAGATTTATGAGCCCATAAATAACAGAGTGCACTGTCTGAGATGATTTAGATTTGTGTAGACATTGGCCCCACATAGGTACAAGGGGCTACCTTGGCAAAAAATAACCATGCAGGTTATTCATCCACAGCCTAGAGGAAAGGGAGAGAATAAGATTACTTTTTTCAGGTGTGGATTCAAGGAGCTTTTTGTGTGAAATTTCTCTGCTGTACCTGTAAGGCACAGTCATTATCTGTTCCTTAAACAAAATCTGCTAGTATCTGCACAAATTGTCAATGAGGTTATCATTGGGAAAATAGGTATACATCCAAAACTAGAGGCTGACCTATTTCAGGAAACTTCTAGTGGAGCCTGCTTTGGCCCCACCAAACAGTGGGAGCACTACAGCATAGAGAGCTTCCTTGAGAGTGCATGACCTGGCCCCGCTTGGCACAGCAGCCAGGACTTGGTTGGGCTGTGGTGCAGAGTTGATGCCTAGTGCCTTGATGCTGTGGGCCTTGATGGGTGGGCGGAGGGTCAAAAGCCTGGCCAGCCCTGCTTCCCACAGGCTGTGAACTCCACAGGGGCCTCACTGAGTCTTTAAACTGCCAGCCCACCCACACCACAGCATTCGAGCTGTGTTCAGGCTCAGGACTGTTAGAAATGCAGCAACCCAAATTAAAAAAATAAAAGGCGGCTATGGCTGCAGAGGCAGTGACTGCAAATCACCTGAGGAGGAGGAGTCACTGGAGATGGAACCCATCCCTGGTGGTGAGGTGGGAGCTGCAGCTGGAGGTAGAAGTGTCAAATGGAAGCCCTGGGCACCCAAATACAGGATATGGGTTTCTCTTCTGCACAAAATACTGAATTGCAAGTTGCAATATGGGCCTTGTGAGATTATTCATCCTTTCCCATTAATCTTTTTTCAGATAGTGCTTATGTTTGCGGTGTGACATGCCACACTGAAACTGCCACTGTACACACTGGCCAGGAAGACCTTTTTCACTTATTTTATATTCTCCAATTTGTCATTTGGTCATGCATGTTCCCTGTTTTATCAGTCATTTACATTCTCATTCCCAGTTGCTGGGGCCTCTCACTGAGGGCAGATTCCTGGCTACTCTCACTGTTACTCTCTTAGATGCCATTTAACAGGCTTATGCCTCTCATGCCACTTTTCACTAACAGACATTGTTAAACAGTGTTCTCAATGTGTACTACCTCTTCCCTCACTCTCTATGGGGGTTAATCCCCAAGGGCTATATCCTAATCATCTCTGGCAAATGTATGTCACTCACAGTCTTGAGTTTGGCTTTCTATGCTGGGTCCACATTTCAGCGGATATTTCCTTGGTATTTATTTTGGCTTTTGCCTGTGTTGGTGAAGTGACTAAACATGTCATCGCTCATTCGGATGGCTTGAATACCTTTGGCTGCCTGTGAGCATGTAAGACCGACAATGGCCCAGGCTATAAAAGTGTTGCCTTCCAAATGTTTTGTAAAATGTTTCCTATTTCCCTTACTGCAGGTATTCCTTATAACCCTTAAGGTCAGGGAATTGTTGAAGTTCTCACCATATGCTCAGAATTCAACTACAAAAACAAGAGGGGGACTCTTTCTCTACAAAAATTTATACCTCATAATAGACTTCACTTGGCAGTTTGTAGTATTAACTTTTTAAATTCTACTAGGGTTGGAAATACAACAGCAGAAAGACAATTCAATCAGGTAAAAGCAAAAACAAAAACAAAAAACTAGGAATGGTCCTTTGGAAAGATCTTCATACTGGACAATGGAAGGCACCCAGCCCAGTGCTAATTTGGTGTCAAGGGTATGTTTATGTCTTTCCAAAGAGTGCTGAATGGCCTATCTGGGTGCTAGACTGTGCTGTCTGGCTGTATCATGGACCCAGACCAGGAGAAGGAGTTGATTTCACCTTTCAAGAATCTGGTGTGGGGCTGGGGATTTAGCTCAGTGGCATAAGCGCCTGCCTTGCAAGCATGTGGTCATGAGTTCGATCCCTGGTACTGATTAAAAAAAAAGAAGAAGCAGGTGCTTAGTCCTATGACAATGATGCTTTGGAGACTGTGCCACAGCTGATAGACAAACATGGGGCTAGATTTGAGCTGGGGCCAGTTAAATGAACTGACCTAGAGTGCCCAGGAGATGATAAACAAAAACGGGAATCAAAGGTCTGAGTAGGTGATACAGTGCATGGAGATAAGCAAGCTGAAAGTTACATGTAAGAAAGGGACATAAAAGTTACCAGTATTCTTAAGACAAAGTAAAATTCAAAAATTATATATTAATTATAGATAAAAGGTTTTATTCTTTCCAAATTTTTTTTTTTGTTTGTCTTTTTGAGACAGGGTCTCACTATGCAGTTCAGGGTGACTCTGAACTCACTTTGTAGCCCAAGCTGCTTTGGACTCACAATAATCCTCCTGTCTCAGCCTCTTGAGTTCTGGGTGCACCACCACACACAGCTTTCCAAATTCTTCTTATAAGAGATCTCTGCTAATTGACCTACAAATAATTCTGACAAGCCTGTTTATAATTACAAACTTCTAAAATTGTACAAGAATTATAATCCAATTTGGTCAAAAATATATTTGAGTGCACTCTGATTATTTAAGAATGTTTTGTTTAGTGTGTTAAGCTGTACTTGTTTGCCCATTTTTACAGTTAACAGCTATTTTTTATTTGAGCTTAATAACTTTTTCTCTTTCTCTTTTTTCTTTTTCATTTTTGGGTCATTTGTTCATAATTTAATTTTGTTTATAGATTAAAAAATATGCTTCCACCCAGTTGCCAGCTGATCAAAATGATATTAAATTTGGTTTTCTCTTATGTCATTGAGAAATTGTTAAGATGATAAACAAAAATCCCTTAGGATTGGGAGAAATTATTGGACAGGACTCCAGTTGATGAAAGAAAGCAACTGCCAGGAGATGTTTGTCTGGTTCTTGTTCATTATCTCCCAATTATCTCCATAGCCTTATGGGAGAAGCTCAGTAAATGTTATTAAAATATATTACTGTGACTCATTTACATTTTCACCATCAAAAGATTAAGTTTTCTAGACAATAAAGATTTTTATTTAAAATATATAGTTATGTGGTGTATCAAATGTATTCATACTTCCAGATGTACTTTCAAAGTATAAAACAGGAATTGTTTATGGTGATACACTTCTGTTTCAGATTCAGACCTCTGCCTTTAACAAAAACTTATGTGATACATATGTTGTGTGTGTGACATTATACTTAGAAATGCCTAGATAGTAAGCAGTCCAGACAATGCCACAAATTTCTTCAATGACATTTCATTAAAGGTCAACAAGTTAGGTAAAGTCTTCTAGATAGGGATGATTGACTAAGAGGGTTACTTTATGTCAAAATAGAAACTCAGATGTGTTACAAAAATGTCATCATGATTGCTATGTTACAGATTATAGAAGGTTTTGATTTCTAATTTTCTGTGTGAAAAATATAACTGCTGTAACATTTTCTGTGTGAAAAATATAACTGCTGGTAACATTCTACAGGAATTCAAATGTTAAACCATCTATGGTTGATAGGAAATAATGGCTCTATTTTGTATACTATTAAGCTCACTGCTCCCAATACAATGTGATGTCATTAACCTTCTCTTCTGGATGTTTAACAACTGAGATTTGGAGACCAAAAACTAGAAAGAGAGATGGCCTTGGAGGGTAGTCAATATTTTGGCTCCAGCCCTCCACGGTCAATGAGGACCCAGGATATAAGAGAACCTCTTCTGTGACATCCTGTAACTTGGTGAGTCCCCAGTCCTCTGGCCAAGGAGATTGTGGGACCACAGAGGAAAGTGATCATTTTGAGTGTCAGGTGTTTTGTTCCAGCAATGAAAGAAAAGTAAAAGTAACCAAGACAGAATTTGGTACCAGGAGTGGGGCCATTGGTTTAGGGTTAGAGTTAGGATGGTTCAAGAGTCTCTGGGAATGGCTTGTGGGAAGAGTTTGCAAAGATTCAGAGATGTCTCCTGAATGCATACAGCTAGAATATCTTAGGCTGTTCTGTAGGGGAGTGTCTGGTCAGAGTTCAGGAGACCAGAAGACAGATAAAAAGTCTGCTGGTAAAGACCAGGCTCAGGAGGTTTCTGCTGGGAATAAGGACTGCATTGGTTGATGGACTCCAGATGATGTGTGCTATGGCTTGGCAGAAAGTTTTTCTGTATTTCACTCGTGTACAGAGACTTTGCCTGAGACTGAGATTAAGAGTAGTGGACTGACTGATCTGGCAGAAGAAATTTCAGGGCAGTTGAAGGTTAAGGTGGTGGCATGGCTCTTGTGGGCACTTTTAGCCACATTTATGCTGAGAATCAAGAGCAAAGAGCCCAGCAGAGTGATTCAAAATGTTGTGAGTTTGACCAGAAAAGAAGCTCCAATAAAGCCATGGACTGTAAAGACAGAGATGAGGTTTACACTGCTGAAAAGGAACAACATAGAAAAGATGGCCTGTGGGTGTCACAGAAAGCAGTGAGTCTTAAACTTTGCAGCCTCCAAACTCCAAAAATGGAAGACTTTGCTTTGAGGAGAAAGCCTCAGAGCACCATGTTCCAGAGTGGTGGTGGAGGCCCCACCCAGGCTCCAGAATGGAGACAGCATAGAGAATCTGCTCCTCAGAATCGGGTTCAGAGTTTCCAGCAATCCAGGTACTCAGCCCCTACAACCAAGAGAGAGGAAAACCTGGCTACTGCTCCAACTGGCAGCAGACCTTGGCGTCATTCACATGGTGCTGGTTTTAGGTGCATATAGAATTCAAGGGTTCTGAAATTAAAAAGGCTTTCACCCCAATTTCAAAAGGCCTGGGAGGCCAAGCAGTGTGCCCCTGAGATGGCAGTGTGTAATGCTGTGAGTATGAAACCAAAGATGCAGTGGAGAACCCAGAAGTTTGGGAAAGCCAGGAACATGAGTCATCTAAGGAAAGCTGCAAGGAGGGAGCAAAGCCAGCCCAACAGAGAAGTTGTGGCACCAGTAACCACCAGAGGTGCCATAGGAGTGGAGTTGCACAAGCACTTTGGAGCTCATAATTTGCCACATATTGCCTCAAACAGTGCACTTGAAACTATAGGACTTAATATTTGCCCTACTGGATTTTTAACTTGCTTTTGTCCCAATCCTTTCTACCCTTCTGTTTGTAACTTTTGGAATGAAAATGTTTATCTTGTGCCATTGCATGTTAGAAGTGTTTAACTTTATTTTCATTTGTACAGGAGAATGCAGCTAAGAGTTTGCCTTCCATCTGGAGAAGACTTGGGACTTGAGCTTTTCAGCAATGCTGGAACTTTTAGGACTTTGGCAACTCTTGCAGATGGACTAACTGCATTTTGTACAAAGGGAGGTACATGAGTCTTTGCAGGTCCAAGGACAAAATGTTATGTTTCTAATGCAATATAATGTTGATAGATTTAATGCTAGTTCTTAAGGATTGTCAAATTGCAAAATATTAAGAATAAGTATGCCTTTGTATCTGGAGGCTGATTTAAAGAAATATGTCTGGTTGCCAAGTTGACAAGGGGTGGATTGTTATGGTTGATACATTGTGTCAACTTGAGAAGTTTAGAAGTTTAATTGAGAGACTCAACGGGGGAGCCAGAGTTCCTATTTTGTAAATATCCTCATCCTGTGTGAAGAAAGGCAGGGAGATTTTGTGAGTGCTACACCCACCTTGGAGGGGGCAGGGTGACCTGTGTACAATATAAGCCAGGAGAAGCAGCTTGTTTCCTTCCTTTTGCTCTGGCTGCTGCCGTGAAGTGTTGCCCCAGTGCCATGCCATCTTGCCTTGGAGCCAGCTGGTTATGGACTGAAACCTCCAAAAACTCTAAGAAATAAACCTTTTTTTCCTTCATTTTTAGTGTCGGTGTTTTGTCCCAGCAACGAGTGACTGAGTATTTCTGGGACTCAATCTGAAGCAAGTGCAGAGAAAATGAAAGAGATAAGAAGGAGACAAAGGAGGAGACCTTTATTGTGGGCATGGGAGAGCTTTATGGGGCTGGAGGTACAGAGGCTCTCAAACAAGAACAAAGAAATGAGACTACTTTTATCAGTTTTGGCTGGGGGAGAAGTTTGGAAGGTGGGAAAAATGACATATTAACTGCTGATTTGAAGGAGCATCTGCCTTCAAATCAGATGCTCCTCCAGCCCCCAGTAATAAATCTGATAGATTTACTGGGGGCTGGAGGTGGAGGCTTGGGTGGTTGTGGAGTCTTGGGACTGGAAAGGGCTCAGTGCATGTGCAAAAAAGGGAGTGGGAGGTTTATCTCTGGAAGGAGAAGGAGAATGCAGAAGTTACTCTTGGAGATTTCTGGGAAGATGGTAGAACAGTAAGTAGCAGAGTAAACAGCCTGTTTGAGAGAAACAGACCAGATGCTGGAATATAGCATTCTGGAGAAGACCAGAAGGAAAGAAATGGGTCCCCTCCACCCAGGAAGAAACTAAAGTGAGAATCAAAGCCCACAGAGAGAATAAGAAAAGAAAAGAAAAGAAAAACTTACACAGAAGGTGGTAGCTGGAAGTGCGGGAAGCGCCGTTGGAATCCAGAGATGCAGAGTCACAGTGAAGCCAGTGGCTGGCAAGACCAAAGGCCTCAATGGGGAGACATAGTGGTAGAAGGGAGCAGTGGACCAGAGAACTGCACTGGCCAGTGGTTGAGTATGGGGGACTCAGTCCTCCCATGGGAGTGGGAGATTAGCCAGGCACCATTTTGGAATTGGGCAGGATAAGCCCAGAACCAGAACTGCAGCAGGCTTTATTCAGCCACTCCTAGTGCAGATCAGACTGGTGGAAATTGCTTGGACTGAGTCCCACCCCTGTGTGCAGTACAGTAGCCAGTGCCAAGATTTCCCCAAAGCTATCCCTAACCAACCCTGCCCACTAATGTGGTGAAGACTCCCTGTGGTTAACCAGCTCAGAAGAGAGGGGCTAGCTTGCCTGCCCCTCCTTATATTCCAGTAGTCACCAGCAGATTTGGAAAAGCAGCAAATAGCAGAAATCCTTAGCCAGCATACTTCAGAGCAATTATAACCAATACAGGAAGTGCCGGGGACCCCACTTGTCTGAAGAAACCAGGAACATGACAAGAGGAAGAAACAAAAGGCAGTCTCCAGCCTCCAACCCAAGCAATACTGGTTCAGGAGTGGTAAACACAGAAGAAATCTGGAGTCACACACCTGCAGTTTCTGAAGTAACAGCAACTGACATAAAGAAACAACTTTGAGAAACTATAAAAGGACTTAAAACAGAAATACTATTACAAGTAAAGGAAGATACTAGAAAAATAATAAAAGAAATGCTAAGCACCTCTAAAGAAGACACAGATGGGAGAATAGAGGAGCATAGAGAAAGGATGGAAATCTTCAATGAAGAATATAAGAAACATTTAGAATACATGAAACAGATTCAAAGAGATTACCAGAAAATTAGAAGTTACTCCTAGAGAGATAAGTTGTTTCTTTGGGTCCGGTACCAAGTTGGGAGGATGTAGCTAAACCCCAGGCTAGCAGAACCTATCAACCAGAGAAAAGTAAAAGTGACCAAGACAATGGGTTGCTAGGCAGAGGGGTGTCACATGACAAAATCTGCCAAATGTTTAAATAAACACACTGTGGTGGTTGAGTGATAGCTTTGCTCCCATCTGGAGAGAGGATGCCACCTGACCCTAGCTTTCTGTATTTTGCCTCTTATGTTTATTTCTCCATCCTCCCGTCATCCTTCCCCCTGGGAACTTTGAGAGCTGCACTGGACACAGCAGGAATGGCTCGTTCTTACTAGCCCACCAATCACCATTACTGTTCTGGAAACACCCACTCCCTTCCTCTGTTGTCCTTGGCTCAGTTGTAATGAATGAATATCAAGGTTCTAGGCACCCTGTGACCTTTTGTTCCCTGAAAACAATTGGTCACCCCAGATCCCTGTTTGTACCCTTATTTTGTCTCTTGCTCTTTCTTCCCACCATGTGCCATTAAGTTTGGCAGGGGACTGGGGACTCACTCCAAGGGACTCCAGTAACTGACACCATACAACATGTTGGTAACAGTTGCTAAACTGGATTTATTCACAGTCTGATAAAGTGAATTTTATAGTCCACCTGTGACCTGTGAACATTTACAACTCAAATATTCCTGTGTTTGGAACTTAAACTGTAATGAGTTGGAGAGATGCCGAATTATTGCTTCTCTGACCTCACCTGCTTCTCAGCACTATTCTGGCCCCAATATGTATTGTTCTTTCTTTACTTATTATCTTGCCAGGTGCTGTTGTTCATTTTCTTTCTTTTTTTTTTTTTTCAGATTTCTTTGTGTTCCATTCCTAGCTCTCTGAGTAAGATTAAATGAGTTTTTTCTGTACCCTGTCCCCCATGGAACCTGCCCTGCCAGAAAAAGATACTTGCAGGGTGGCAGCTACACACCTGGGTCAGATCCATCAATTATAGGAGGGATTCTCAAGTGAGGGCTGCTTACAAGTAGTATGGGGAATGTGTTTGAAATGTACATTTTCAGCCTTTGGCACAGAACTCAGGAACCAGGAAAGTCTGGACATGTGCGCAGCACTCTGTGTTAGTAAATCCTCCTGATAACTGAAATTTAAGGACCTCTGGTCTAGGATAGCTTTATGACATTAGCTGTCTTCATCAGAGGTGAGAACTGAGGATCATTTGGTGCTGCTAGTAAGGAGAGAAAAATCATGAGAAGTGGGTATTTAGTGTGCAGTTCACTCAATTTAACTATGTTGTCCAGGCTGGCAGCAAACTCTTGCCTCAGCCTATGAAGTACTGGAATTATAGGTTTGTGTTACCATGGTTTGTTTTAGTTTTTTTTTTTTTAATCTTTAAGATTGGTCAACAATTCCAGTTTAGGGACTCATACAGTAGTGTGAGATATTTGTTGACAATTTTTAATATTTCAGAAAACCTCATAGAAATTACATTTTCTCTCAGTATGCTACGTGGACTGACCAATATTTATTATTTTGCTATTTTGGGGACAAAATAAGCCACCTGACTGTGAGTTTGTGATAATCCGTGTTCATGTTCCCAGGGCTTTTCACAGAATCTGGCCCAGTGAGAAGCATTTAGGTAATGATTTCAAAACCAAACTACATAAAATCAGAGTGAAAAATATAGCTTATTTTATGCTGACAAGAAGTGGTGATATTTTAGTGTGGATATCATTCCCACAAACATTACAGGACATTCAATATAGGGACCAGGTGGACTCAACCCCACACTTGGCTGTTAGTATTCCCATGGAAGATATCATACTTATTCATAAATCTGATGGTTTCAGTTGCTGGTTGCTGCGCCTTTGGTCCTGTAAGATCCATCTGGGTCACTGACAGACCCTGCTGTGGCCATGTGTGCTCTATATTTATTGGCAGTATAAACTTCAGCAGTTCGGCATGGAAAATCACTTCTCAACAGACGGCCTAGGCTGGGGGAGATGTCCGAGGGTGTCCTGAGAGAAGCTGAGATGGTGCCAGAACCTTCTGGTGCCTTGGTAGCCAGCCCCCCTCTCAGCATCATGAGGCTGAACCTTTAGGTTGTCTTGCCTTCCTGTCTGTTGCTAAGGGGAACAGGTTGACAATCTCTCCCACTGTGTTGGCCTGTCCAAGGGAGGGAGGAAGAGGAGCCACCTGCTGCTCCACAAGGGAAGTGAATCAGCAGGGCCCTGGCTTCCTTTGAACTCATTCTTGTCCATATGCTGGGAGATTGTTCAATCGACAGCCGCTCTTTTAAAACCTGAACAAGATCAGAACCCAAAGGAGCAAGAGAACAGACCAAACCTTTATTAGTTCACAGAACTCCAATTCTTTATTAATCACAGCTTGCTCACAATGACATACAGGAAAATAGCACTAATGAAGAGTACATATGCAGGCAGCAACCTTCAGGAGTTGGGATTTGGGAGTTGGGGGAGAAACGACTTCAAAACTGCGATAGGTACTTACAGTGGGTATCTGGTGATTCTCTTAGTTGGCACAAATGCCCTGCTTAGCCCCCCCCTAACTGCATCAGCTTCACAGATGGAGTGATTGTTTTTTTCTTAACAGGCAGGATTGCCTCACACTGGGAAGAAAGACCAGCTTGAGTGAAAGTCCGCAGTGTTTTTGCTTTTGTTTGTGTTTGTGTTTTAATGCAACAGCCAGCTCACAGTTTCCAAGTGGAAGAATATTCAGTAGCATCATGTACTTGTACTATAGGTAAAAGCTTAAAAGGAACATCATCAATCATGGCATCCACAAATAAGCCACCTGACACATTAATGAATGCATTCCATCAAAAGAACTTAAACTAGAGAAGAAAGCCCACTGTATGAAGAGTGGTGTCATGGCTGCTTGAACCACTGGGGTATGGATTTGTGTTCAGCACTTTAACAGGTTCAATTTTTTGCTTCTACCCAGATTGATCTCAGATCTGTCTCTTCATCCATCCCTTTCTAAAGCCAAAGCACATTTGTGGCACATAATCCAGTAAAAGCAGATAGTAAAAGTAACTGCTATCCTTGGTTGTTTATCTTAGACTGGTTTCATAGTTTCTAGGCAGTAAGTAGATTATGAGCGAACAAATATGAAGTTCACATGGAGGCATAATACCTGTGATGTAGGTATGGTCTCAGTCAAGCTCAGAGTTTACAAAGTCACCTAGGTCATTAGGCAATGGTGGGTTTCTAGCACCATAAACTGTCTGCTGACCTCTTTTTCTGCTGGAATGAAAAGGGTAGGGAATGGAGTTAGACATGGGGAGCTTCAAAAAGAACAGACCTAGCAAATTCATTTGAGTGGAAAGACACAACATCAAAAGCCTGTTACAGGACATGTAAGATTATGAAATAACTTGCATAATGCAATACTTGTATTTTTTAACAAAAATGTAAGTATTTACAAAATAAGATCCAAGGTATTTTTTAAACATCAAGCAAAACATTCTGCAAAGAGACCGCATTGATTTTTAAATTTTTGATTCTGTGTTTTGTTTTTTATAATGAGTTCTTTTTAAACCATGTCATACATTTCCCATACTGATATCGCATGATCCATTATAATATAGGCAGGGGGATTTACTATTGATGGGGCGTGCCATACCCTCCGTCGCTTCAGCCAGACAGTTCAACCTGGAGTTCCTTGTTCCTGCGCACCTCCGCAGCATGCCTCTCCTGCAAGACAAGAGAAATGTGGGTAGAAAAGAAATGTGGTAAGACCATAGTGTACATGCGACCAACAGCCAGGATGGCCAGTGCCTCATCTGCACACACTGTGCTCCACTAGAAGGAACCTGGGTCATTATCTGCCTTGAGGAATTTTCCCAATTTCACAAAAAAATGAAAACATAATCCCCAGGAATGATCACACTGGAGAAGATTTAGAAGATTTATAATTTCTTTAAAAAATGCTTGGCATAGATTTTTGTTTAAAATTATGATGAAAAAGTCATCATTAGAAGAATTTTGAATGTAATGATTTATATAAATTCAGAGAGCTGTGATAACACATCAGGTTCTTGGTCTCATTGTTTTTAGTAGTACCTGTCCTTTCTCTCAATATGTCAGGACTTGGTTCAGTTTAATGGAATGATCTTTTCATGGAGTTTTTAGTGATCAGAATTTTAGTCTTTCAGCACTGCTAGGCAGGATTACAATCCTACTCCTGAAGCCCTGTGGCAATCAACCCTTTTTCCATGAAGATTTTCATGAGCCTGCAAACTAATTTTGCATTTGAACATCTGCATAATAAATCTTTCCTTTTATGTAGCAATCATTTTATTCCAGCTTACGAACTTTCTCATTTTTGTTTCATCTACTGTACTTGATTGGTAGAAGCTCTCTGAGGGCCCGAACAATGTTTTCTCAGTTATGCTGCTCTTGCAAGCCTAATGGAATAGTACAAGTACATAGTACAAGACTGGCGATGTTTATTTGCATGAGGACTTGAGGGGCTAGTCTTGGGCTGGGAACTGAATTTCTGAGGAGGCAAATGATGAAGAAAGATGGGGCCTGTTGTGTTTGGTGCATAGTTTCACAATGGATGACTATGAACATGTTATTTTGCATGTAATAGGTGCCAAATTGTGCTTTTATAGTACCATTATTGATTATGTTCCTGACTAGAATATCAGTATTATTGTGCCTCCCTACTCTTAAATTTCTTGAGGCTGTACAGTTTCCTTTAGTTCAGGGACAAAACCAAAACCAAAACCAAAAAACCCAGCTATAAAGTAAATCTTAGCATTAAACTCTATTAGCTTCTAAGTCTTGTGTATAGAGTTCTTTGCACTACAACAGGCACTCAATACTTACAAGGCATTTAATATGCACCTGCATCAACAGGAATCTTACCTAATTTAATTTCCTTAATGCTGGCAACAACCCTATCATTAGCCTCACTTTTCAGGTGAGGAAGAAGAGGCATACAAGGCCAAGTAACCTGCCACATTTATGGAATTAACAAGGGTAAACTGAGATTCAAATCCAGAAAGCTTGGCTCCACATCTCTCACTTATCCATTGCTGTGTAATCTCAGCATTAGTGTAAGGAGACGGTTGTACAGTTGTGTGGAAAAATGTGTCTTTTCAAGTTCAGGTTCTGGGACGAAAAAAAGCAGAGTAGCCTATGCTTTCTTCAAAGATACAGAATTGAGGAAGCAGGAAGTTGACTCTATAGAGTTTCAAAGTAATTTTACTTAATTGGTTTAAATTAGCTTTTATATATGTTCAAGACTATGAAGAGGGAGAAGAAAAGACATGTATAGAGAAATCAAGGCCCGTTTGGAAATGTCCTGGGGGAAATTAGCATGGATTCAGCTGATTCTTTTTTTTTTGTTCTGCTATTATGAGGAAAAGAATGTGCAAAATCATTTTCTCATGAAGAAAAAGATTAATTAGAGAGAACTGAACTCTTACAATTGAGAAAAAGCCTAAGCCTTCACTATCCTAGAAAAAAGCCTCAAGTTTAAAGATTCAGATAAGCTCAACTTTATAACAGGAAACATAATAATTAGCATTATTAGTCTTCTTTGGAGTGCACTTCTTACACTCAAAATTAGTTATAAAGAAATGGATTATGCTGTAGGAAAGAACAAATGTAACCTGCGAGCTTGAGATGACACGAAAGATAGAAGTTTAAATAAATTCTTCTCAGTTTCTAAAATCTTTTTATTTTCAGAGGGCTTGGTCAATTCATTATTGAAAAATTTAGATCCAAATTATCAAATATATACTCATGAAATGTTAAATTAACTTTATGTCAAGATGGGAGTGAACCAAAGCAGAAATGCAAGAAGTGTGCGATTGCACAGTAAGCAAACTGTTTGCAATTCTCCGGAACCTCCAGCCCAGAGATCCCAGTGGTAGTCGTGCAACTCCTTCTAAGAAGCTCATTGAGAACCCTACTCTGCAATAACGGGTTCCCGATATTGGCCAGGCACTCTCAGAAGCCCTTCTGCAAACAGACCCGATTGTTTCTAAATTCACAATGTGCTCTGCCGTTCCCCCTCCCCCTCCCCTCAATGGGAGGGAAGCATCAGCAGAAGTATTTTTGAGTTATATGTAACTTTTTCTTGGATATGAAAAAAATATGATAAGTGGTTTTTGGAGAAATTCTGGACTTCTAAAGTGTGATTCAGTAGGAGGATTTCTCTACTCGAAGGTAAGAAACATGAGGGCTTGTTTTCCTTTATCTCTTATGTCCCTTTAATTTTACTAGGTATCAGATATAAACAAGAAGCTTATACTAGATGATGTAGGATATCATTCTACCTATGGAAGTGTTATTTGAGTCTATTTAAATACATGAGAAATCCTTCTTTTTCTAATGACTATGCACCTGTACTAGAAAGAGGGGCCAGGAGAGAGTTGAGGGCACCCTGGAGGTTCTTATTTTCACAGTGGTTGTGGAGTCACAAGCAGCCATAGAGTGCAGCTCTAATGCTTCTGCTGAGACTGCTTAAAGTGCTGGTGTTAATGACAAGCACATAGGAGCTGCTTCAGCTTGGTACAAATGTGTAGGGTCAAAAAATTTGCATTCAAATCTTGTCCTTGAAATTTGCTTAGCTTTGTGATTCTGAGTAAATCACAAAGTCTCCTTAAGAATGCGAAATGGAATAGTAAGTTTATTTTCTTGTAGCGGTGCTGTTTGGATTAAATGTGATAGTATTTGCAGACATGCTTGGCCAGGGGTGAACAATAAATAAAGGCTAGTTTTGGTCTTCTTTCCTCTTTCACTGTTCATTCATCAGACATGTTTACGCAAACAGTATTTGTGAATCAAAATAACAAGAAAACAACTGCAAATCAGATGAAAATGATGTAAGATTACAATAGAAGTTGACAATGGCTAAAATCTATACCTAAAGAATTATATATTATGACCTCATGGCAAAAGAATCATGCAGCCTTGACTCGCTCAAGAAAAAATAAGGCAGAAATGGTGGTGGACATCTGTAATCGCAGCGCTCAGGCAGGAGGATAGCTGTGAGTTCAAGGCCAGCCTGAGCTACATACACAGAGACCCTGTCTCAAAAAGCAAACCAACAACCAATACAAAACCCAGAGAAACCAAAGTAAAAGAAGGAAATTTTTTTTTATCATTTTAAACTACATCATATTATTATGATGCTCTGTCACTAAAATACTGTTTTGCTTGACATTTGCTAGATTATTAGAAGTGAAATTACCAATTATTCTGAAACCATGTTCTTTATTTTCTAAGTATGGTATTTTTTGGCTAGCTAGGGAAACTACTGTCAAGGTTTTCGGGGTTATTTAGTTCTCTTACTTGGCACATCAGTGGAAGCTCCTTTGGTGTTTGCTGTTATGAGCTGGGCTGTCAGGTGGGACAGGTAGTAAATTTTCTGCACAGTGCTGTGCATGCATTAGGGAAAGAAGGGGCCCTTTAGGTAAGTAAGCAAGGGTCTTTAACTGTTCCTGCCCAGCAAGAATAGGTATCTTCTACATTAGGTAACCTTGATATTCTTCAGTGCCTTTGTACTTACTGTGTTTAACAAACCATACCACATATCATATTGTTGGTATAATATTATTTATTGCTGGATATTTTCTTGTCTGCATTGGTAAGGAGGTGGTTGGTAAATGTCTTTTGATATTATATCCCATTCCAGGTTCCTAATCATATAGTAGGGACTCAATAAATGCTCAATGAATGGTTAACTCACTAATAGTTATCTTTTGATGTAGATTTCAATAGCAGATGTTATGTTGGTAACTTCCACCATTCTCAATATTATTATTATCATCAATCTTCTTTTTAGTTCCTAATCTTATAAAATTAGTATCATTTAAATGAAAGGCTAGATATTGATCATAACAAAAACTTACTTTTTTCCAATTTTGAGAAAAAGAAAAGTAGTTTTAGTACTCACTTAGATTCAACGTATAACAACAATTCAGATACTTAAAACATCTGAAATGGAAATAAATTTGATGTTCCCTAAGGAGTATCCCCACTTTACTGAGAAGAGAAAAGTGTTGCCAAGGAGTTAGCTCAGAGATAATACCTGCCTGGCAAGCACAAGGTGGTGAGTTTGATCCCTGGTAGAAAAAAAAGGTTGTCTGGTAGTAACTAAAGATCTTGCTAGAGCTGATAAGCCACACTTTAGCTATGGACACCAGGAAAAATGTGGCCCTAGCAGTGTTCTGGGCTGTATCATCCTACCAGGAATGATGAGATTTAAGTCAGCACATACTACAAACCACTGACTCTCAAACATGACTGCATACTGGAATGACATGGATAACTAAAAAAAATAGATGCTATGTTTCCCATAAAGAATTTATAGCTTGGTGTGAGGAAATAGAAATTCTTCATAGGTTGGTTATTCTCAGGAACAGCTTCATGTAGATATGCAAGTATTATAATTGCAGTGAAAGATACGGTGGAGGCTTGAATTTAAAAAATTATTACAGTAAATGATACCTCATCAATAATTGCCCTCATAATACTTTAAACACATGTCTTCTATTCTTCATGTCACTTTCTGAAGCAGTTCTGAAAGTCCTTTTTTAGTTGCATTGTTGTGATTGTCTCGGTGTCATGAACTGTTTTAAAATATTATCCTTCCATGGCCATTTTGGCTTTGAGGCGAGTCAGAATCCACACAGTGCAGTTCTGATGAATAGAGTGGATGAGGGCGTGTTTAATGTTTTTAGCAGCTCGCATTGTACTGAGCGACACTCAGCAGCAGCGTCACTGTATTTTTGATTACATCCTAAAGACATTTACAAAGGAGACTACTACAATTACCGTAGAAAGTGGCAGGAATGATAGAATGAATGTGTTTGAAGAGAAGGGGAGCATTTTGAGAGGGATTAATGGGAATGTGTGTTTATTCCCTCACCTACCAAAAGGGCTCTTATCAAAATTAAACTTAATTTTATTAGTATATGTGTGTAATACATAATGATTAAATTCATTGTGGTGAGTTGGTACATGTTACAGAACACAACTTATTTCTATTTTTACCCCCTTTTCCTCCCCTCCATTCAAACCTCGTCTCTTTTGCAAAAGATCTATCTGCCTGTTTCATATCATCTTTCATTTGCTCTATAATTTGTTTATATTTTGGGTTTTTCACATAAGAGAGATCATGTGATATTTAGGCTTGTGTGTCTGATTTATGTCACCTGACATTATATGGTTTTAATATGCATCCATTTTCTGACAAATGACTCATGCGGGAATTTAAAAAAATTTAAATGTTCACCATATATTTTGATCACATGTATATAATTGGGGTTAAGGGACTAATTTTGGTGAGAGGGTGAGACAGTGCAGAAAGAAGCTGGGTAGGAGAAAAGTGAAGATAAAACAACAGAGAAAAATAAATTTCTTATTAAAAGGTAGCATTTCTGGAAATACTAGTGAAAATACAGAAGTTTTATGAGCTATTTTATGACTGATTGGGAAGAATATGTTATGGGTTTGCATACATGTAATTTCAAAAGCAATAATGCTCCTGGATTGTCTATGGTATAAATTCTACATTCAAAACTAAAAGTGTAATTGAGAATGCTGGAGTAAGATCAGCATGTGTCCTTCCTAGCAACTCCACTTAATTCTTTTGGGGCCCAGGATGGGAGATAGAAGTTGAGTCACAGGTGTTGTACCCAGAAGATACAGTGGCTCTTTGCTGTCTGTGGTACCAGCATCAGTCAAGCAAGAGAGTTCTCAGTTCTCTAGAAAACTGTAAACTGAGTGCACAGAGAGGAAGACTGACTGGTTAAAGGTTGGGGAGTGAATTTTAGCACCCAGACCGCTGCTTTCCTGTGGTCTCAGGAGGGCATTTGTTTTGGTGCTACCGTATACAACCTGCTTGGAGCCAAATACCACTGCTTCTTTCACCTCCTGACCTGACTCATTTGGGTGAAAGATGGTGGCCTCATTCTGAGAATCTGGTAACACTAGCATAGAAGTAAAAATTCCATCTCAAGAGTCAGGTTAAGGTGTCCACTCTGGCTCTTGCCTACTTCCTGAGGACTTGTCCCTGTGCTTCTGAGAGCTTCTGTGTCACCTCTTCACCAGAACTGACACACCCTTCTCATCATGGCTTTCAAAAACTCCTCAACAGCACAAATGCCTGTGAAAACCTCCATGAAATTACATTTTAAAAGGTTTTTATTCCTACTTTTCTTTGGCCCAAGCCTGATATTTATGGTCGGAGAATGGAATGAAAACAGAGTGACCAGAGCTTCAGATAAGGCAGCTTAGACTTTCAAGAAGATGGGCCAGCTCTGAGGGAAATGTGAAGCTTCCTAGGAACTGCTCAGCATGCAGGGAGCTGCTGGCCTGAACTCCTGGTGACAGTCCACTTCCTCTGCAAGTCTTCAGTGCCCAGCACGGAGCAGTAGGCACTGGAAGAGGAGGCTGCTCAGAAGAGGATTAAGGCATCTTTCTCTAAGTTCCTATTTCTCAGGCTTAACTGACGTTTAGTCTTGGACAAAGGTAAACAACAGCTACACTGTACATATTAAAGGGAAGTTGTTTTGAGCCTACACAATAGAAAGAAAACATTTTTTAGAGGAACTGTAGCACTGTACATTCGGACTGATGGAATCAAATGTCTCTGCAGATTGCTGAAGGGAAGGGAACCAGAACTGTAGGACCCAATGCATTGAACATGGGACTATCAGCTTCCCTTTGCTGTAACTCCATGAAGTATTAGTACACCCTAGTTTTACTTGTAGCTTTTCCTATATGGAAAGAATGGTTTTAACAGAGTTCATACATACTCTAGCCATTCCTGACAGATACAGTGTTTTAATTTAATAGTTAAATACGTGTATTATGTGAAAAATCATTTGTGTAATATACTGTATTAGTATTACATAGGAATATAACATTAACATAATATAGTATTGCATAATATTTCCAATGTAATATTTTTCCAATCAATTGTTTCTCAAGGTTTATACAGAAGCTTTACACATTTGAAAGGCATGAATTGACTTCCCTGAGCTCATTCACCACTGGGAAGTTTGGCAAAATCCCAGTGTTAGTGTTGAATTCCAGATTCTCTATCATGTTGTACCCCTGAATCAACATTCCCTGTCCATCCTGCCTGTGGAGTCAGGTACCCTCCCACCTGCAGCAGACTTGACTCTCTGATGCCTTCACCCAACTGTGCTGTCTGTGAAGGGATCGGTCTGTTCAGGACTTGGATGTGATTACCTTTTCCTGCAGACGTTCAATAATAGCAGCTAGATTAGCCTCACGGTTCTCCTTGATTTGTTCCATTTTCAGGATCAGCTTCTCCTCCGCCATCTTGCTGAAGTTGTTGTTCTCCTCCAAAGCCTTCTGAAGGACTTCTCGCTCGTGCTCCCTCTTCTCTGCCAATTGTTTCAGCACCTGGGCCTCCTGAGACTGGGGAAGAAAAACACGTCCATTTTATAATTGCCTCAATGCCAGCCTAGCAGAATAATGCTCCACAGTTTCAAGGGAGGGTTCTGATCAGATGGATGGCACTTGCAGCCTTGAGCACTGTTGCCTTGTCGTACTCATTTATGTAGGTTGGGTTTTCTGTGAATGCAATTAGCTGGGAACTGTGGCTAGCTATGTTTTCAGCTGTGAAGTTTTGGGACAGATTGTCTTAAAAAAAGAAGCATTTAACCTTCACGGAGGATTTTTAAGAGAGTTGTGCTAAGCATTTATGTTACAGGAAATGCTGTAATTAGTCTCTGGATAGCAGCACTTCATGGAAGCCTGAGGAAAGTGAGCCAGAACCAGGGCCAGGTTTTCCTTTTCCTTTTGGTCTTTTTCCTGCTTCATTGTTTTTGGTCTGGACCCTACAATAAGATTTTTCACTTTTGTCAATCACATCAAATTCACTTTCTCTTTTTATTCTATTCCTACCCCACTTTTTTTTTTCACTGTGATCCAGATTCTTGACTTGAAATCAGTGCAGACTCAATATCTACTTGACCACAGAGAGCAGAAAGTCCTCTTTCTGACCCTTTCTCACACATTTTGAGTGATCTCTGAAAACATGTGGTTGCTCAGGGATTACAGCAGAAAGAATATTAGTGCCAGACACACCCTGTCATGGCTGCCACCCATGCACTATAATTGTCCTCCAGCATCAGAAGGTTGAATGGCTCTGTGCAGGGTATGTTATCACTGGGACGTTTCCTATAGATGCAGATGTATGTTGTTTACTTCCCGAGTTTCTGCTTGGTGAGGCTCAAGAACCTACAGTTTTGACAAGCAGCTCCTGTGCTTCTGCAGCAGGATGTCTACAGCTACTTTTTGTAAAACACACGGGCACAGGCCTACATGTCAGCCATTTTTGAGTCTTAGCTCTATTGGTGTCCTGGGTGTTTTACTCAGGTTCTTTCTCTATCTATTTTCTCTTCTACACTGTGCAGCTAAAGGAAGTATTATCCAACACTGACCTATCTGGGTAAACTTGGGTTTAAAGTCAAATTGCTATACTTTCATTGTCCCTGAGCAGTTCCTTAGGATTGGCTGATGCTCTGTGGTGAGCCTTCGCTGGAGTCATTATACATGTAAACACCTACATTTCAGTCTACAACTGTAGCTCTGAAGAATTCCCAAGCAGGATTTTAAATACTGGTCATTACTGAAAGTATTAATAGGAAAAGAGTTTAGTTGAGGGTAGTGGTTGTGGGGGCTTAGAGAAGAGACCTTGCTCTTGTTATGGGGCCTACAAAGAGAAGAAATTTCTCTTCAGATAAAATCATACCTGTAAGATATAAATCACACAGTCCCATGAGTCTTGTTTGATGTGTTTATTCCCAAGTTTGTATTCGGAGTAGGCCTCTGGCTCTCTGAAGATTAGATACAAAATCTTAGGAACCAGCCCTGCTCCTGGCTTTGATCCTGTAAAAGTTTTACTGATCTTTAGTAAACTTTGAAAGTGAACTCCTCATGCTCTTTCTTTGCATTAGCTTGCAGGAAAGCTAATAATAAAAATATCAAGAAGATGCCAAAATAGCACAAACGGAGTGTAAAACCCAATGCAGTGGTACCTCAGTTCATGAACTTATTTCCACCATTCTGGTCACAGGCCGAAATGGACAAGAACCAAATCAAATTTTCCTGCAAGGTCAAAATTGAACCTGACCCCTGAATTTGATTCACTTCTCATCCATTTCGGTTTGTGACTAGAGTCGTGGAAAGAATTAAGTGCCGGAACTGTGGCATGATTGCGTGGGGATTGAATGGAAAAAAATCAACACATTTTCAAGCTGTTACACTCTCCTGCCTCTAAGGGGAGCTGTTAGCAAAGCCCACAGATTTTGCTTATCTGCTATGTGGAGGGGAGGGAGAGGAGGAGTGAGTTAGGGAGGGAAAGAGAGAAAGATTTGTATCCTTCTTGACAGAATCCAGTCCGGATGGAAGTTTCATGGCCATTCGATTAAAATGCAAATATCTAACATCAAGTAAGTTTCTACTGAAAAAATGGTATTATTATTAAAAATAAAACTCAAGCTACATAAGATCAGAAGATGGTGCCTCTAGACCCACTGGCACTGCGAACCTCAACTGAAAAGGTCTGAGTGTTTGTTTAACCCCCTGGACTATGGGCAGTCAGTGGGTTGTCCGCATAGCTGAGGACAGGCTAAGTCCTTTCCTAAAGCTCCCTCAGTCCCACCACACGTATATCCACATCTACTGAATGGGAAATTGCCCAGTGAGGTGAGTACCACAGTGAGTAAGAGGAAGCGACTTTGATTCTCCATTCTAAAGAGCTCCATCTATGTCACCTCCAGGCCAGAAGAAGAAGGGTGGATTGCCACCCAGCGAGGCGTGACATGAACATCACAGGAAGTGGAGACCTAGGCTTCTCTTCCATGGCACAGAAACCCATGGAGGCAGCTCTGAGAAATAAAACAAAGCCAAACAAACCAAAACAAGGCAAAACCAAACCAAACTTTAAAAAATCTTCTGGCATAGTGTTTTTAAATAGTTTTCTCACCGGAAAACACAGTTAGCTGACATATTTCTGAGTAACATGGACCCAGGAGCCACGGCTGCTGGAGACAACTAAATTGTGAGATTTCTGCTCAGTGCATTAGCAGACACTTCCCTACTTCTCCTCCAGTAGCTCAGGATTCCAGAGTTGCCCTGGCAGGATCTGGCTGGCTTTCTCCTGGCCATTCAGATAGTAGCCATCAGCTTCTGTGGCATGTGGAAATGAGTGCTGGCCTGGTGCTCAGCAGACCCATGGCTGGGCCCTGTGTTGGACAGGATGGGTCCATCTTGGTGCTGTGGAGGTGGGTTTGGTGGCAAGGGGCCCTGTGTCTGCTGCTTTTTATGCTGGGTCACTGAACAGAGGGTTACTATGGGTAGTTATCAGAAAACTACTGCACTTGCTGAATTTTTCACTTTCAGATGTTCAGCTGAGCTTTCAGATGTTCAGTTGTGTTTTAACTTAATATTTATGCTTCCACTCTTAATTTCTTTGCAATACAGCCCAAGTCAGGAGATGTTGGAGAGAAAGAATTGAGAAGGGGAAGCCTATCAAATGAAGAGTGATACAGCAACACATCTCTTTTGAAATTTGTTACCTTGGTGGGACACATTTGATCAGCATGAAGAATTACACCCATGCTTCCCATTGTGAGTAGGGGAGAAGTCCCATTATAAATATCATCTCTGGACTTTGTGGAATAAAGCCTGTGTCTCCCTTAATGAGGTTAGCAATTTTGCAGCCACTGGGGCTAAATGAGGTGACACAGTTTAGGTGTCAAGTGCAATTTTTTTTTTTTTTAAGAGCACAGCTAATGGAGTGAAATAGAAACAGAAGGTAGTAGTAAGCGCCATCTCCTACTAACTGACAAAGAGCTGCCAGACAGGGGTAGGCCATCACCCACAGCTGCAAACCTCTGGGTGTCTTTTCCTATATGCTGGAAGGGAATGTTGTATCCACTGTCATCTCATCTAATGCACTTGTGAGTTCTAAAAACTATGTTTCAAATATTTGAAGTGGAGGGTGTAGGTTTGATAAGATACTTGTGGCTCCCTATTTTGGTCCCCATTCATAGGTACTGGATGTATAAACAGTGTCTTACGTGGAACTAGAGGCCACTGGTGTGGAAAGTCACAGCACTGTCCTTCTTTTCTCAGTCTCACCCCCAGCAACCATTCCCTGTGACTCCCTAACTTTATTCTTGGGAATAAACTGATTCTCATATGAATATTCATTCCTCTATGTATACCTTCAAGGAAGAAAATTAGCTCTGATTCATTATTTGTATCCTACAACATGACATAAAACGACTGTGGCTGTGGAATGGAAATGCGTGATACCAAAGTGAAGCATTTTCCCTCACTTTCAGTAGAAGTAAAGTTCTCGTTACACAGTCTAACAGGTATTCTTACTTTACATCTTGGTTGGGCAGATTAGCAGAAAGTAATCTGGACTGAGTGGACTAATACAGAGTCCAGAGAGTGGGATTGCTAAAAGTTATTAAAATAAATTGCTCAAAGAAAAGGTATCTGGTCTCAGGGGAATGTTCCTGAAGAATGTGTACCTGACCTAGAAGGTCACCACAATGCTGAAATAGAAAAGTAGGGCAGATCAGCTGACATAATGCAAATGTCAAGGCAAAATGCAGAACTGCACTGTTTGATGTGCCATCCTGGGAGAAACAGAATGTTTTCTATCTTGCTATTACAGAAGCAAGGTTTGTGCTATTGGTGAACACTTTTCCTAAGCATAAACATCTTCTCATGGAACTCTATCACCTGAATAATTGCAGCTGAAATACCTGAGGGAAAATCACGAGACAGGGAAGAAGAGTTATTGTACATTTAGGAGCACTTTAACATTTTCCAAAGAGGTTAATTACTGTTTCTTATATTACTGTATGTAAGAGTTTAATTACTGCACAAATGAAATGGCAGATAAATCCGAGTTAACTGGTATATAAAACTCATTTTACTTTATGTGCACACAAGAGACTTAAGACTATATTTTAGGTAGCACTAGTGTTTCATTCACTTCTGAAGGAAACACAATTGTACTACTTTATTTTCTTGTCCCTTTCATCATCAGGGGGGTGTACTACTTGCTATTTAGAACCATTTATCAGACATCAAATCTCCCAGTTCCAAAGTGCCTTTAGTAGGTGACATGATGTGTCTGTAATTGCCAGCTTTACTACTAACAAGGAATAAACATTTAATCTCAAAACTCACAGATAATGTTTTGTTCAAAGCTGACAACTGAGTGTAATTATGTAAAACAAAAGGGTGCATTCTTGATTTGTGTTGAGAAAACCGGAAGCATAGTAAGCGATTTAATTACAATTCAAAGACCTTTAGAAGGAGCACCTCTGGGTTTCCTGCGGTTGACACAGGGTTCCATGGTCCATGTATAATCCCGGCTTCCTGAATGTCAGTAACCTTGGGCTGGACTTCACAATCCAGTGCTGGACCACACTTGGTGACTAATGATTCCCTGTTAGGCCATTTCATTAAGAATAAGCACCACATCTTTCTCTCAGAGGTTCATCCACTTTGGAGTTTATCCTGCCAATGATTTCAGTGTGTCAAATCACATCTCACTGGGCTGATCTGAGTATGGTGCCTTTTAATTCACACTATTTTGTGTACAGTTTTTATAACTGTCATTAAATTCCTTAAGTGTTAATCATTTTTCATTTCTTAGTTGGATTAACCTATTGTATATCTACTACCTCTCAAATGGCTTCTACTTATATGCAATTTGATAATTTTATTACATTGAAAATACTAATAAAATGTATTATAGGATGACCTTAGTATCTATGTTAATAAAATCATGGGTTTGCTAGACCACAATCTGTGCAATAAAGAACTGCATACTTTTTTGTACAACAATTGCCAATTCACTCACAGTACTTTATGTAGAGTAACCTTCTAATTTTCTGAATAACTCCATGGCATAGGTCCTATTAAAAGTCTTTATTTTATTTTATTTCATGATGGGTTCTTCCTATGTACTTCCAGCTGGCTTGAACTCACCATGTTTCCTAGGCTAGCTTCAAAGTTGTAGCAATCCTTCTGCCTCTCAAGTGCTGGGCTTATAGGCATGTGCTACCATGCCCCAAAACAAGTTTCAGATTATAGATGGGTAAAAGAAGACAGAGAAATTAGGTGACTTGCTCAAGGGCATAAGGCTATCAGGAAGTGGAATAGAATTTGAACACAGATGCTTATTAGTTAGTTGTATGTCCTCAGTCATGCTGGCTTTAAAGATGTTTTTAAACACTACGCTCTGCTACAGTTGACCACATAACTGGTTGTCGAAACTAGAATACTTATGAGAATGAACGAGAAATAATCATGATGATACTGAAATGGAAGAGGAGGTTGGAGTCATTGTGGACAAACTGGGATAGATGGTCACCTAGCTCTGCTGCCTTTTACTAGATAAATGTTGGCTGATTGAATGAAAAAGTGAAGGATTAGATGGCTAAAGTGTTATCATTTCACTTATGCAGGACAGTTGCAATAGACAGACTCCTTTTGAGCAATGAACTGAAGCTGATTGTATGAGATAAACATAGTCTTGATGGACATGAATGCTGATTCTTAGAGATAATTGCAGAAGTGAGAAAAAGCAGGAAGAAGATGTGTTCTTTTTATAATGCTTCCACTAGCCAGTCAGTGGAGCATTCACTCCAGTTCAAAGGAGCCTCAGCGAGCATCATCCAACCCATTGGCCATCTGGCCAGGACTGCAAGGAGCTTGGGAAACTGTCAGGATGCTTAAGACAAAGTCCATAGGGTCCTGGGGGGACCTGCCTACCTCTGGTACAGTTTCTAGGGAAATCCAAGGAGCCCCTGCCATATGGTGACAGACCTTAGAGACACGAATAGGGGAAGTGAGGTATGAGCTCACTTTTGTGTTTAAAATGTCTATAGAAATCATCTGTGTCTACATCTGACTTCATTTATATATTTGAGTTACAATTATGTTAACTCAATGAGAAAATGATTTTTATGATAATTGGCAATTACAGTTATTTTTGATTTTAACCATACTAAAAAGTTACTCATACTTTAGAAAATATACTATTATTTCTAGGCAGCATTTAAATAAATCTGTTACTTACAGGGAAAAAAATGGGTGTAGGTCAGTGAAATTTGCTGCCGGGGGGAGGCCGGGTGTGCACATATTTTTGAAGGGCTCTGAGTAACTCCTATGTCTTACATAATGGAGTTCATACCCTAACCCGGTGTTCAAGGCCTTCCACAACCTCTGGTCTTCACTACTTACCCATGCCCACTGCTCTGAAAGACACTGCCCCGAAAACACATTGTGAATTTTTACTTCTGTGCTTCCCTAGTTCAGGAATCATTCTCTTGGCCTGGACTCTTTTCTGGTTTTCTTTATTTGGCTCAAACTATTTTTTTAGTTACTTCCCTTTGCACATTTTAGTTTTTCGAAAAGCTACTGTGATTCACATCAAGTCATGACACGTATTTATCTTTCCCCGTGGCCTCCATTTTCCTGGAAGTCAAAGTCCTCAGGACGCTGTCTTCTGACCTCAGGACCTGCTAGATCTCCTCTTGTGTTTTCTGCCTCAGTTTCACCTGCTTCTCTGTTCTTTCATAAACACACCCAGCACATTCCCACCTCAGGCCCTTTCACTTGCTATTCTCATTACTCTGAATATTCTGGCCCCGTAGGAAAACGGCATGTATTTCTATTTCCCTACCTTTACGCTTCTTTTCAAATGTTCTCTTACTTAAGAGACTTTTTCTGATAGACCCTGTGTTAACAGCTACTTTTACCTAGATCCCAGTTCCTACTGGCATGCTTTACTTTGCATCCTCTGACCAGTATATATTTATTTATTAGCTATTTCTGTCTCTTTGGGATATAAGGTTGGTGAGGGTGATCTATTGCTTAGCAAATAGAAAATGTCTGATAAACAGTATTTGATGAACTAGGGATTATCTGGATTATAGAGTTAATTTAGTGCAATGAGTTGGAGATTTCTTGACTATTTCTGTTTTAGAAGGGGAAAATGGGATAAAAAATCAAAATGAGTTGCATGCTGTCACTGTAATATTTAGCCCTAAGAGTTATATTTTATTTATTCACTTAAAATTAAATTATAACCTAATGAAAGATATGAAGGATGGATAAAAATATGCAAAGCAGAGTATGGTTACCAATTATGCTAAGTGTTACTGAAGAAAACCTGGGTCCCAAGAGAGAAAATAAGAGATGAAATCTGGGCACAGAGAAGTCCCCTCCCTACTGTGGAAAATCCACACACAGAGATGATAGGGACCATGGAGGAAAGTAACCCCTACTCCTGTTGGTCACGGTGTAGAACTGTGGCCCTCACAGCATGGGAGCTTTTTTTCCTCTCTGAATTTCTATATCAATATAGTCTTCAAGTAATACATATTAAAAATGATGAGTCACAAGAACTATCTGGCACCATTTTTTTTTTTTTTTTTTTTTTTTTTTTGAGATAAGGTCTTGCTCTGCAGTTCAGGCTGGCTTAAGCTCTCTTTGTAGCCCAGGCTGATCTTGAACTTGCAATGCTACTCCTGCCTCAGCCTTCTGAGCGCTGCCATTTTAAAAAACATAGTTATATTACTTCCCATCGCAGATTGCTTTCTGGTCTAATCACTTGGGGCTGAGCTCTCCAGTTCTTGGGCTACCAGTTCATGTGGCTACTGAATACTTCAAATATTGTGACTGTGAATTTAAGTGCACTGCGAATAGGAAATCCACACTGGGTCTCCAACACTTATTATGAATGAAAATGCATGTGAAATGTCTCATTAATATTTCTATACTGATTGATTACATGATGAAATGGTTTTGAATATGTTGGGTTAAAATTTCATATTAATGTTACTTTCATACGATTTTTTAAAAATGTGGCTGCTAGAAAACTTTGAAATACATGTGTCTTATTTTATGTTTCTAATGCAGAGTTGTTTTATATGCTGTGTAGATCACTTTTTTCATTATATTTATATTAAAAACTACATCATATATAGAAGGCTGAAAGAAGAGAATGGCGAGTGTGACAAGTTGGACAGTACATGAGCTAAATAATTATTTTAAGTTTTACAGTGACCTAAACATTGGGAGAAAGATACTGGGCATTTGCAGTTTAGCATGTCTATTTTCCTTCCTTCTGGTAAAAGCATTTCCATTTTCTTTTTGAGAATCACCCTAACCCACTTCTCACTCTAGAGATTGCCTAAACTGTCCTGCAGGTCAGTGCTGGACAGGTGACCCAGGTTTGCAAACCAAACCACTGCACCCCTTTACCAACACGACTGGTAAAGCAGTCATGATCTAGGTAAAGCCATGGAGACCCAATTCTAGGACTCTTGTTAGAATTACTTGGAAAGAGAAGCTCCCTTCCTGCTGGAGATGCTAAGACGTGAGAAAAGTAATTTGGGGCTGACAGGAACTCACTTTTCTTGGTAATGAAACTCATTTGATGCATAAAGAAATGATAATATGAAAAGAAAGTTTTCCCATAATGTTGCCTGACCGCTTGGATTCAGCTGTTCCTATAGCTGCAGTCAAACCCCGACTTTTAGTCACATATCTATATTTTGTTTTAGCTAGTTGAATTGGATTTTGATTGTTTCCCTGTCCTCATTAAGATATTTACTCAGATATATGCCCTTGCTCATGACTCTTTAAAGAGAATTAACAAGACTTCAAATTCATTTAGCCAGTACTATAATCCAATAGAATAAAATCAATTAATGAATCTTTAAGTTGGTGCTTCTGTTAATTAGTTGTACTTTCTTCTAATTAAAACTTCACTACCACCACATAATATACATAGTGCTTTCTTTCTTTCTTTTTTTTTTTGGTACTGGGGATCGAACTCATGACCTCATGCTTGCAAGGCAAGCGCTTATGCTGCTGAGCTAGATCCCTGGCGCTCACATAGTGCTTTCTTCACGGAAAATTTTAAACAAATATTACCAGAAATGTGATGGAATATTGCTTTTAAAGAATTCTAAAGAATATTTTTTTTCTGGGCATCAAAATACTGACTGATTAGATTTGCAAATGTCTTATATGGTCAATTTCTGTGTAAATCCAATTGTTTAAATGCATAGTTTTGATAATTTATTGCTGCCAGGGTGCAAGAATTTTACTGGAATTATTAATTACCTCATAGAGTTTTGTAAGAACATCTGATCATCTCTGTCTTCTTCTTCTTTTTCCTTCATTTCTTTTGCATTAAATACATCAACCAGAAATATCATCAGTGTCCTAAGCCATGGTATTGAATTCTGACTCTGAGTCTGAAGTTTAGCACAGTCACTGACTGCATGCTAATCAAGTCACAGCATCTGTGTATGGCAGCTATGACCCACTGCTGTGGCTGGATCTATTATCTACATGGTGTCAGCTCCTGAGTGAAAGCCTAACCTGCCTTGTGTGCGGCCCATGCTCCACTGCTTGAATGAGCTGGTTATTGTTGGCCACAAACTTTAGATGGGCTGTGATCCTGAATAATTTAGTGCATAATAAGCTTTGCCATGACAACAACCAAAAAGCTAATCAAAATTCCTGTATGTATATTTGGGTTAATAGCTCAGTTTCCTGTTTTTAAAATCTATATTTATAACAACAGTAATTGGTTATATATATACAAACACACACATATACATATATATGCCAATGTTTATCAGGCACTTAGAGAACCTCATTTTGGTGAAAAATGAAATTGAGATTAGTATATTAACTAATAGGAAGATTTTTCAGCCAAAAATTGGTATTTTTTGTTCAGAAATCTTAATCTTAAGAGTTTCTAATCTTCGAGCCTTGATTTGATACTATATGTATTTGTGTATATGCATGTGTGTGTGTATGTACATATATCTCACACACATTTATGTTTGTCTATTTCCTGTAGGAGAATTCAGTTGTTAGGAGATAGGAGTTTTCCTATCTCTTTGTAATTATCCAATAGAAAAGTTTTAATATGTTGGCTAACTTTGTAGATAATATCTTCATAAAATAAAAAAGTATTAAAAATGGAGTTTCTGCTAATATGATAAAAACTTGCATAGATCATATTCTTAAATGATTACTTGAGTCTAAACATATATCATAAAAAAGTAAGTGGAAGATGTAATGTAGGGACAAGTCACCTAAAAGGATGTCACTTATGGATGATCGAATACCCTTGACAGGAAGAATTACCATGACCACACAGTTACAACAGATATATCTGGGCATAACTTTTGTGTGTATGGAGTTCCTAGAATTTCTTAATGTTCTCAAATCTTGATACCATTGGCTTTTCTGAGTTCCTGATTGTGGACAATTATTAAGATTTGGAAAGAAAAGCTTTTAATACAAGTAGGGACAATGGCCAAAAAGAGGACAAAGTCTCATGGGGCTTAGGAGTGGGTGGAGGACAATACTCGAAGATCTCAGGAAATCTTGATCTTACGAGGATGAGCTTCAAGGGCAGTGAGGCTCTGGAGAGGAAAAGGGCAGGCTGTAGGCCTTACCCTGGGGGCAAACACATCTTGGCTGGAAAAATCTCAGAGGCAAAATTCAGTAATTGATAATTCCAAGGAAAACCGTGCTCTATGCTGGGGATGTGATGAAGATCCTGAGAAAGAGATTATCACTCCTGTCTTCTTACTCTGACCTCTGGAATTCCCTGTGGTTGTAGTTTCTCTCATTTGTGCTGATAGATTGAGGGTGGGGAGGCTAGGGCTAGGACCCTGAAGAGGAAGAGGAGCATGAAGGCATGGAAGAATCTTTTAGTCTCTGAGAGTTCTGGTCTAGACTGACCTAAAACCACCATTCATCCTACCCTGAGTTCTTACTCCCAAGGCCAGGTTCTATGTCTATTGGAAACTTATATGTGTTGAGATGGTGCAGGTTCAGGAGTCACTATCCCCTGGGGTGTGAGTGTGTGTGTGTGTGTGTGTGTGTGTGTGTGTGAGAGAGAGAGAGAGAGAGAGAGAGAGAGAGAGAGAGAGAGAGAGAGTCTATGGAAAAGTTACCTTTCTTCTTTCCTCTGCAGCCTCCAGTTTTTTCTGGATCTCCTCCAGAGACAGGTCTTTCTTCTTTGGAGAAGCTAAAGTTCGGGGAGCTTCTGAGATAGGAGATGGTGGCTTTAAGATCAGCTCAAAAGCCTGGCCAGAGGCACGTTTGTTGATTTGCTTCACTTCCATGTCTAGGAAAGAAATAATAGAGAATGTTAAGCACACATGATTTGAAGCCTGGGTTTATTTTAATAATTTGGATTCCAGTGATTGAAAGTAGCATTGTTATTCTAGGAAACAGAGCTGAAATGCTGCACATGATAATTCGATCTACATTGTTTTGAACATGTAAGTCCTCTCTCTTTAGCGAAACTATCGATATATTTTAACATAATAAATATTTACAGTATTGAAAAGTGCAACAATGTTTATAGGGAGTTGAATAATGGGAGGTAGACTTAGAAAAATAGCTTGAATTATTTTTGACTAAGAGCTTTGCATGAAAATCAAGTAGGACATGTTTATTTATTTATTTGGAATAACCATGACTGGAGACACTTTTTTTTTTTTTTTGGTTAGGTCAAGAAGAAAATAACAAGAGGTCTCCAATATGCACATATAATGAGAAATTCTCTATCTATGGATCAATCATCTACCTTACCATTATTCTGTCTTTCTGCCTGAGTACTTATATCGTTATGATGTAACTGTTCCTGTGGTGGGAAATCACAGAAGCTGTGTTATAGGCAATGTAACTCCACGAGCAGCTGGAAATACTGGCCAGGTCAGTACCAATGTGCCAAGCATCCCCTGGGTGCTTTCTTGTTGATCAGTGTGCCTATCATTCCCAGTGACTGAGCATGTGCGGTGTCCTCTCTGTCATGAATGTCTTTGTTTCCAGAGTGTTACAATCCAGTGAAGAAAATAGACACAATATCTTTGCTCCTATTTTGTTGCGGCACTTCTCAGCTGCAGACAAGAGCCAGGGAACGAGGCCCTGGGCAGAGGGAGGGAGAGGAGAGCTTCATATCTACTTGTGCTTATGCACATGGAATACAATTCAGGCTTCAGAGCGAAGGCAGCACTATCCCTTGTGATGACAGGGATGAGCCCGGAAGATACTGTACTAAGTGAAGTAAAGCCAGGCACGGAAAGACTAGTACCAAAAGGTCTCATTTATATGTAGAATCTTAACAAAAGTTAAACTCATAGAAGTAAAGAGTAGAATGAAGGCTACCAGAGGCTGGTGGGGTGTGTGTGTGTGGGATATTGGGGAGATGTTGGTCAAAGGGTAAAAATTTAAATTAGTAAAAATGTGATCATGAGATCTATTGTATAACCTGCTAATGATAATTAATAACAATGTATTCTGATCTTGAAAATCACCAAGACAGATTTTAAGTGTTCTTACCACAAATACACGATAAGTATATGAGCTAATACATATGCTAATTAGCTTGATTTAGCTATTTAATATATACATATTTCAGAACATGTTGCCCAACATAAATGTATATGAATTTTATTTGTCAGTTACAATAAAGAACTGCAGAATGGCTACTTTTTCCACATGTGCTTATGTGGTAGAAATAAAATTATCAGACTTTTAAGTTTTAATCCTGCACTGTATGATGTATAATAAAATATAAGCTAATATAATATAAAAGCAATAGCATCTGTTAGTACATTTATAGCTTTATAACTCACAACTTAGTAAAATGTAACAATTTTTTATAAAACCTCACTGCTACATTCTCATTATTAGTTGAGTTGTGTTGCTTTGTGCTCTAGACAGTATCCCCCTGATTTCATCCCACTGGCCCTCACTTGCTATCTGAAACTTCTCTAGATGAGGCTGTTCCTTGTTGTGCACACTGGACCTTTGTTGTGCACCAAGGACCTTCATCCTTGGTGTTCTCGGGGGTATAGTTCCAAGAGCCCTGGAGGTTTCAAAAATCTGAGGACACCTAAGTTCCTCACAGAAAACGGAGTAGTTGCATGTAGTCTACTCAGGTCTTCTGGAACACTTTCAGTCATCTCTCGATTACTTGTAACACCTAATATTGTGTAAAAAGCTCTACTGTATTATTTGGGGACTAATGACAATCTGTATATGTTCAGTACAGATGTAATTTTCTTCGACTCATTTTGGTCTCAGGCTGGTGAACTCATCCATTTGGAACGCAGGGATGTGAAGTTCCCTCTGTATTTGAAAACAGGTAAGACGTCCCATGTCAGCTTCTGAATCTTTCCCGGCAGGTTAAACATCATCAGTGCCTGGAGGGAGGCTGTTTCTAAATCTTTGTCACTATACATCCTTTGACCCTTAAATGCTCTTTAATTCACTGATGTCCCTTTTCATGACCAAGACATTGATCAGTGTGCCTATCATTCCCAGTGACTGAGCCTATGTGGACAGTCAGATGGCCATGTCTCAAGGCCAGCTCTGACACAGCAGTGACTGCTTCTGATGTGAAGGTTACACTTCTATGAGTGTTTCGGCAGCCTGTTTAGTGCGCATCGAGGCTGTGGTCGGGTGAAACTCAGGCTGACAGGAATTGCCTTCAACCCTTCAATGCCCATAGGCCATCCAGACTCAGTCAATCCGTAAGTATATTGGAAACAACATAAAAATGTTTTTAAATTTACCTGAAGGCAAACAAAATTTTATTTATATCTTAAATAGAACTCTATGAAAACTCTGTAAGCCTTTGGAAAAGGGTTATAGGAGAACACAGACAAATAAAAATAGCTCATTTGGTAAGGTAATGGGATTTTAAATGGTTCTGTTAGGGGCTGTTTATGGCTGTGTGATGCTGGGAAGGCTAATTAACGGTTTTACATTCTCATTTTCTCATCTAAAAGATGGAGATAAAAAGAGCACCTTCCTTATTAGACTGTAATGAAGATTAAAAGATAAAGAATACTGAATGTACAGCAAAGGGCATGGCACTTTATGTTTATAAATGTAAATAACAATAATGGCATTATTATTAATTCTTATTATGATGTTTGGCTGCAATAAAACAAAATTCACATTAAGACAAAAATACAAGGCCAAGGTAAAGACTTAAGGAAACTTGAAATTTTCTGCTTATGTGTTTTGGGAAGCAGTACACAGATGATGTGGAATCATCTTCAACTTCTAAGATCCTCAGTCTGCTTGTTTTCTGCTCTTCCACTCTGTCCCTGAGCTATCATAACCTCCTCAGTCCTAAGCACTATGAACTCTACTTTCTGATCATTTTTGTACATAATCTTAGACCAACCCCTGAGTCCCTTGAAAGTGAGGACCACAGTGTGTTCATCTTTGGACTCTCAGTGACAACACACTGTTAAGTTTTAGAGTCTCATATCTGCGTGGATAGTAGCAGAGACATCTGAAAGATAACGAAGATCTGTGTAGTTTATTTGTTGATGGAATGAACTTAAGCAAAGCAGGCACTGGGCCTGTAATGAAAGTTTTGGTTGGAAATCAAAATTCCTTCACCTAGAGAGCATTTCCTTCACAACAGTTAATTAGCACTCCCCATGCTGGCGCTGACCACTTTGGAAGGAAAATGCCTTTAAGTCCTCAAATATGCATTAAAGGTGCTCAAGGGGTTATGTGCCACAAGGTCACTTTGTTTGGTGTTTAATGTCTTCCGTTATGCAGGTGGAAAGGAGAAACTTATTAGGTAGTAAAATATGCCACAGCTACATTTAGTCCCCATATAACCCCATTGAATATTTTGATCAAATTGACGGAATTAGGTGATAATATTGTTGATAATGATAGCAACAATTATCAGGTACTTATAAGAGGCCAGGTTTGGTGTGGAGTGACCTGCATTAAGTCATTTGAATCTCGTAACAGCCTCAGCCTCTTATCTGCTTGGCTGGGGCTGGCATGGGTAGTGGCAGAGAAAGAAATGTAATCAAATTAAACACAAAGAGTAAGGGTAAATCAAACCTAAAAGACTGCCTATCGATAAAGTTAATTGTTATACCTGCTCTTTCGGTTTGTCTTTTTAAACCCTCTTTACTTGGCACTTCTGTCATAAATAAGCTTAACTCATTAATTCAATTATTTTTGTTATTAGCTTACTGATATATATGCACAAGACACAGGGACTTCATAAAAGAAGTTGATTTTCTAAGTATACAGTATTTTCTTGCAAATTATGATCCAGTCTAATTACATTTTGACATATTATGTTATTGCAATAATGAACTTTAGACATATTGTAGATGTTGACATGCTGGATGTAGCTTCTAATAACATTCCAGCCATGCTTCTTAAGAGAGATTAATGTGGGGTATTAGCACCAAATTCAGACTGTTTTGAGCAATAAACAATAAGACCTAATAGCTCCAGGAGGCAGGTCAGTATCAAGATCTACAAAATATTGATTTAATTATACCAGGAACTGAGGGGCAGAAACAATACATACAAGCTTTGCAAAAGATCTGCCGGCAGGGTGACCTGTTGTTGGCAACTCACCATCGTAAGTGTAGATGTTGATGTTGCGAGGTTCCGGGTAGAAGCAAGAGCAGATCAGTGACAGCATGGACAGCTCCTTCATTTTTTCCTTGTAGGCTGAAAGGGAAAGACTGAAGATGAGGATCTTTTATTTTCTGGACTTCCCCTTAATGCTTCTCTAAATCTTAATAATAATTACAGCCTTCTGCAGAATGAGTATTTCCAGGTTTGCTGCTTTGCTTCTTTCTTTCAGGAAGAACAAATGACTGAAAGATGTAAGCAGAACTCAAGTCCATGTTCCTTACTACAGAGAATGTGAATTGCATATCACAGAGGAGTTGATATAAATCATGAGAGAAGGGAGATTAGATAAAAAAGGAATGTAGAAGGAATTAAGATGCTGCAGGACAGGAGAAAGAACCTGAGAGCTATGAACGAAGCGGAAACTGACAAAATTCATAGAGTCCTTCATAGCAGATGTGCACACAAGTCTCCTGCACCTAAGACAAGGGAATCGGCCTCAAGCACTGCAAACTCATTTGAGGATAATTAGAGGATTCAGCGGGCAGCTACCCAGCAGCTACAGCCTCCAGGGACGTTTCTTAGTGCTTCTCTTATCCCTCAGAGCAATTGCTTATCGCTTCCTCCTCCCAGACATACCCAGATCTGAGAGCCAATGGGAAAGGTAAGGATCTCCTCCTCCCTCTGAGAATCAGCTTAGGTGCTAAGTAGCCAAGCAGCAGCAAGAGTGCTGTATAGTCCAGCCAGAGCTGATGGTCCTGTCCTTCACCCTTCCCGCTTCCACCCATTTAACTTTTTCTTTTCTTCTCCAGGAGGTCTACTGCCTAAGTAAACTTGTTGAGTATTGAATGGCTATTTGTTACCATCAGGATAAGTGTCTGTAGACCACAGATATGAATAAAGGGGGAGTCTCTCACATTTAATTTAGATTAATTTAATTGATTGAATTAAAAAATTGAGAAAATGGAAGAAAAATGATGGGCATATCATGCATTAACTCGTGAGAAGAAAAAAACAGATGGCTATGGCCTAGCTTACTGAACTTTCTTGGTGACATCCGTACCTTGGCGGGTTCTCAACCATCACTGGAACCCAGAGGAGATGGGCTACCATGGGAGGGAGGGAATTCCCAGAGGATGAGTTCAGACAGTACAGACAGTGTATCTTTTGTTGGCCAACAGGAAACAGATCCAACAACTAGGTGCTTTAGAGCCTCAGGATGTTACACTGCGAAGTTGCTAAGGGATTATTTAGGCAGTGGCCACCCTAATTTTATAAATGAGGAAACTGAGCCTCAGAGAGGCCAGAGTGGGGTTTCTGGGTGGAGTGCAATAATCGAGCTATCTGAAGCCTGCCCATAGGCTTCCTAGCTCTCTTTAGGGTGAGATCCACGGGCTACAGGGGTGTGTATGATGGTATATAATTCAACCATGTGCAAAGATGGAATATCATCACTTTCATATAGTTCAACCTATCACATCCAGAGGATCTGCTTTGAAAAACTGAGATTTTTACTTTAAAATAAGTAACACAATTTTCCATGTACCCTAAAAGCCCTGGCAATGCTCATTCTGAGAAATTATATTTAATACCTTTGCATGTTTAGAAGGTTGAATCATATTTCTTTGCCTTGTGTTTGTATTTGGTTAATGAAATTACATTGCTTATAAAGAAATAAGCAATACTTTACATAGATGTTCAGTGTGGATCACATTTTTTATAAGGGGACAATACTTTTGGTGATTTAATACATTTAATTCTATGGGTTGGCTGAAAATAGTAACATCCTGTCTTTGTAGGATGGGAGTAACTTTTATGAAGTTTTAAAGAGAGTATCTTTTATTGTATAAGAAAATGCAATTTTGTGATAATATGTATGTGGTTAACCCTTCTTATCCATGTGTACTATATCCATGAATTAAACCTGTTGTGGGTCCAAAATATTTGAAATAAATACTTTCTCTGTCCTGAGTGTGTGTGTATACATTTCTTAACCAACACAGTATAACAAACTATTCTCACAGAATTTACATTTTATTGGCATTTCAAACTACTTAGAGATGATTTAAAGCCTAGGAAAGGAAATGTGTAGGCTACATGTAAATATGACACCATTACAAATATGGGGCTTGAGCACCTAAAGATTTTGGTATCCACAGGGGTACAGAACTAAGTCCCCTAACAACTACATTGTAACCACGTTATACCTACTTTATTAGGAAGAGATAGTCAAACATAAAGCTAAATGATTTTCTATCTCATAACATAGTAATAGTTTAAAGCTGTAGAGGAACATGAATTTCTACCAAAAGGAACACTCTTCAACATTTGTCTTTGGTTCCTTGGAAATTAAACTCAATAACTTTCAGTAGCACCCCCACTCTAACTGTGCCTGAGAAGCTGGTGAGGAGAGGGGGTGAAAGGATTGTTAGGGAGCAACAGGTTTAGAACCCTGTGTATCATGGATAACAGTTACTGTTACAGACTGAATGTTTCTCTTCCCCCCTCCCAGATTCACATGGTGAAATCTAATCCCTGCTGTGATGGTATTGGAGGTGGGACCTTGGGGAATAATTCAGTCATGAAGGCTGAGCCTGTAGAACTGTGAGAGTTTATAAGCCTGAATGTGATCCCTTGTTATAACAGCCTGGGCAACTATAAAATGTCGGTCTTTCCTCTCCCTGGTGATCTGGATAAAACCTAGGAAACCTCTGAGGGAGATTTATTTGATAGTATTTCCACTTCGGTTATCATGGTTATCAAGGTGTATGTCAGCCACGGCAGATGCTCACTGGTGTAGGTGCCCCGAATCCCAGGGAACCTCTTCAAACTAGCAGCAACCAGGGCCAGATACACAGCTCAGTGGCACAGCACCTGCCTGGCAAGTGCAAGGTCCTCAGTTTGATTCCTAGTACCAAAAAACAAAAACAAAATAAAAAACCCCCACAAAATCCCCCCAAACTAGCAGTAACCTCGACTCAGGTGAATTGCAGCAAAGGCACTCTGCGACTTCCTGTTTACTTAGTGTGACTGTCCAAATTTCCCTTTAGGAAACATTGCCCTCTCTAATCTTCTTGTATATGTAAAACCTTTCCAAATTTAAGTTCTAATACAGGGCTCTTTTCTTCACCACTTTCCTCTTTTGGGGGGCTTTCCACACTGATGTCTTACTATCCTTCAAGGGCTGTATTACACACTCTCAGTTACATACTGTTTGCAGCTGTTTGTAACTAGTTTTTATGTGTAATTTTTATTAATTAATCCATTGGCTTTTGGAAGCCAAAGATTACATGTTGCTCATCTGTCAAATAATTTACACACTAGTTCTGGACAGAACAGAAAGGGGTTGCTCGATACATAATTTTGTTGGTTGTCTTGCTGATTGATTTAAAATCACTTTCTCTATTAACAAGTATTTATGATGACTATCTCTGGGCAGGAGTCTCTGTGAAGCATTATGGAATTACAGAGATAGAAGAACATTGTTGCTTTCAAGTTAGGTAGGTGGAGAATATGGATATAAAAGCTGATAAAAAAATAGATGCAAAATAGGGGAATCATCCAATGGGATGCAGATGATTTAGGTTAGAGGTCCAGTAGAACCTACAGCCTTGTGGCAGTTAGCCAGGTGGTCAAGAATGGCTTCACAGTTGGGGTTGTTTGATTTAGCCAACAAAAACATAGGGTGCTCAGTTAAGTTTTAAATCAAATATTGCACAGAACATACTGAAAATCATCTGTTGTTTTTCTGAAATTCAAACTTTATTGGATGTCTTGTATTTTATATGGCAACCAGGACTAATGGATCTGGATCATAAAGACAGAATAGTATCAAGGGAAGGAAGGAAGAGAAGGTGTATTTTTTATTATTATAGACATGGAAATGAAGTTTTGAAGAGGACCATATGGAATCCCAGCCCATGTAAGGAAGGATCACTGTGCTCCACTTCATCTTTCCCTTCCTGGTCTTTATGGTGGGCATTTTCAGGGCTCCAGAGGCAACACTTTCACAGTCTACACAGAACTGTACCCTGACAGGAGGGCTTCTTAAAGTTCAATTTTGCTCCCTAATGTTGTGTAAGATGTTTGAAGCTTTGCTCCTGTAAACGGTTTGCAATTTAAAACTTTAGGTTTACATTAAAACAAATGTGGTTATATCTTGTGCTACTATGTCAAAGCATCACAAATTTTAAACATATCAATGTAAAGGAAATTGATGCCTGGGTTCAGTTCGGAGTCCATCCTTTAGAATATTCCTTTGATTGAGCCTGGGATGTAGAAGAGGCAGCAATGGATAAGTGGGCAATTCCTGGCTCTCCCTGACCATTCTGGTTTATGTTCATTAATAGGCATTCTTGTCAATATCAAAATGTCTCACTTTAGCCATTCCAATCATCTTAGCAATAGGAAGCTACTGAATATTTGAAAGGACAGATAACCTTATACAGTTCTTGTTTTAGAAATATGTTTTTAAACCTGGTCATTTTAAGCAGGAATGGCCATGAGGTTCATGAAGACACAAATGAGTAGGTTCAGGAGATAATATAATGTGGCTTAGGAGAAGCATAGTGACTGGAAAGGAGAAAACAGGGAACATGAAAAGGCTGTGAAAGAAGAACTGAAAGGAAATAGTAACTGGATTTGAGGACAAGGAGAGAAACGCAGAAGGAAAAAAAGAAAAGATCCTTGAAAATGGATTGGCAAGAGAAGCTTTCCATAGAGTGTGACTAAGCTGAGGTTTATAGGGTGGGTTTGATTTAAGGGAGATATGAAGTGAAAAGAGGCACCAAAGTACAGATAATTTGAATATTTTTCCTGTTAATAACAAAATGTCTGTCAGAGGTAAAGGACTATGAAAAACATGCTAATGAGAGCTTACAATTGATGTTTCACACTTTGAATTGACAATCATATTTTTCCACTTATTTTTGGGAAATAACATATATGAATCTCTTCATTACACCTTGACACTAAGCAGAGTTGAACGCATGTTGGGATGTGGGAAGTGGTTCCCTGTATTTTAAAAAATGGTTGATTGTATTTGTTATTAACTACTAATGATTGGAAGTAAGTTCATTTCTCTAGGAAATTCATTTAAAATTCAGTCCATACTGAGTCTATAGCAATATTTAGCTTAAGGATGTACAAATACTAACTGTAGGTTTCTTCCAAATAGCTACAAAGGATCATGAATAATGGTATCAGCTACTTGCTGAGCGCAAACAATGCACTAAGGTATTTGCATGAATTTTTTTTCATATAATCATCTTAACGATGCTATGAGAAAGGTGCAATAATTAGTCCAGATTTCCCATGAGGATAAAGGATGCAGAGAGGTTGAATAAGTTGTGTGACGTCCAATGCATCATGACGTGTAAGATTTAGTCTGACTGCAGGCTTGTCTGCTTATGTGCCTGTACTTCGCAGCATTCATTTCTCCCACATTTTGCTTAGATGTTTTCTATCTTCATTGTCTGTAAATGTTTCCAACTTTTTTCTCTTTCCTGTTTTCTATGACATCAGCTCCTTAATTAATTATTATATCTACGTCATAATTGACAATATGGTTTAGATAAGGATGGGAGTCCCTTGCCATTCATGGGGTACTGGCTCCACAGATACCAAAATCTGAGGATGCTTACCTTCCTTCTCTAAAGCAGTGCAGTGTTTTCATATAGCCTATGTACATTTTCTGGGGTTCTTTAATCACTAATTTACTTAGGATACCTAAAAAATGTAAATTCTATATAAATATTAGTTATGTTGTGTTATTTAGGGAATAATTACAAGGAAAGTCTACATGTGTTTAGAATACAATTTTTCTTTATCACAGATTTTTAATTTTTGCCACGCTGAAGAAAATGGCTACCTTTGCGATGATCCCTGTGAGTGCACACAGCCTCACCTGTAACGTGAGATGCATGAGAATACATTTCCACATTGCTGGCCCAGAGGGAATACTTTCCCCTGCATACAATAGGAAGCCCATTCAGACGCCTCTTCACAACATGGGGAGGGTAGAGCATCTTGTGCCTCAGTGATGGCACCAAGGATGTGGCTCCTCTTACCCCCTTCCTCTACCATTCCCTGTGTCCTCCTCACTATAAGCCTTGGACTGTCACATTTACAATATTCACCTAAGGTAATCAGACTTAACGCTTTCCCTTATTCATATTCAGGTAGGGAAATGTTTAGCTATCCGGGTAACCCATGTTTTATAAGAAATTTACAGTGCTTTCTTTTTTTGTATATATTCAGTATCTGTTACAAGTCTTTCTTTATTCTACATTTTTATTTTCCGTGACTTTTGTCAATTTTTCTATATAAATGTTGAAATCAGTGAATTGAAAGCACTTGAGTTTGAATGCAACTATATTGCTGGTATGTAAATATCTTTTGTTTCATGTATTATACTATCCTTTTCCAGTTGAATTTTTAAACTGTGTTTGTGACACATAATAAATACACTCACCATGGGATATTGGTACACATACATATCACATCTTGGTCTTTTTTACTCCCTTTCTCCTTCCTTCCTCTCCCTCCCAACTATCCATCCCCAACTCTGCTTAATTCATGGTTAAATCTATGATGGAAAACCCCTGCAATACAGAGGCTGACTATATAGTTTAGGGGAAGAAAGTTTAACTACTTTTGATATGTGGATTATACTTGGATAATTAACATTGGTGCAGAGATGGTTAGAAACTTGGGGAATAGTTTTTCAAAAGAATATACAGATTTACTAACCAGATTTGATTCTGGGATAGATTAAAATAGCAAAGAGATTTGCTTGCTTGGAAAAATAGAAAATGGACACAAAAAATTTTTTCCTGCTCTTCTATACATACAAATTGTGGGCTCTTTTCCCACATTTTCATTTACATCTTAATTTTATACATATCTTATTTGAAAAAAAATAGTATACATTAGTCATGACATTATGCTCCATTATTTTTTAAAAAAACCCAAACAATTAGAAGTAAATGGCTTAAATATTTTCAGTTTTCCACTTCATTTGGCTTATGTGAGAATAACTATCAATATGAATTCTCACAAATTATTTTGTTATTAATGTAAAATAAATGGTATAACTTAAATTTCTTTTGGTTATTCATATTGCGCAAAAGGCACCTTGAGTCCTTAGTTTTGACTAGTGTTCAGTGTGAAAAAAAGAATAATAAGTATTTGACTTCTTGCTAAGAAAACAGTAACTAATGCTCTGGAAATGTAATTATTATACTACTTTGGGAGAAAATATCTCATAATCTCTGAATGAGACACCTGTCTGTATCCTGACACATTGGCATTCTTGATGACCATAGGGACGTGGTCATTCAGAAGATGAAATGGCCGCCCATGTCCCGTACATGGCTGGCTCTACTAAAGAGTACTTTGGATCTGGTAACACATTTTATTTCCTCTTTCTTTTTCCCTGTTTTTCCCAAGATCACATTAGTCTAGCAGGGAGGTTTTCTTGGTAAGACCTAAACAATCAATTTGGTTTAAACTTAAATTTATTCTTTCAGAAGATCACTGGGGAGACAGTCAATGGATAAATCAGATGCTGCAGCATGCAGGATAGAGCTATTGGGTGCTTGTTTTTGCAGCAATTACATTTGCATGATTTCTGGTAGATAGAAAAGGACAAAAGACTTCTGTTTGAAGCTTACCAATTTATTATAAACAAAAACTACTTTTAAAAAAAGATACTCTAGGCAGAGATGTTATTTTCTGGCAATTCTCACAGCTGAGTTTAAACATTTAAAAGACAACAAGAAACTATGTTCTCTGCTGATAGATTTTGAAAAGAGCTGAGTTACACCTGCAATATTAAATATTTCTGTTCTCTAATTTTGTCCATCCTCACTTGTCTTAACATGGATAAGAATCAGCTACCTTGTAGCTCTTTTATTCCCCCCCTTTTTTCCTACTTTATAAATTTAAGCTCCACATGCTCATTCTAACTTAATTTTGACCATAATGTGTGTGTGTGTGTGTGTGTGTGTGTGTGCGCGTGCGGTAATTTTCCTGGGATCTTATAACTCAGTATCAGATCATTATTTTTTACTCAGATATATCATCTCACATAGAATATTTTTGGGAGGTCTGTCATTGTGATACATTTCTTTCAAAATGAAACAGATTAATATGATTTTATTTAAAATACTTGTTACATACTGTATTGCCTCAAATTTGGAGCATGAAATTATTTTGGCTGATGAGCGTGTAACTGAAAGAGTATAACATCTAAAAAGAAAAATAAATTTCCAAAGACCTATTTCAACAACCCAGAAGATTACTTATATGAGGTAATGTTCTAGATATTTCTGCTATGATGATGTAATCCTGACTGATTTAGTATAAAATTAGATTCAGTCTACATTCATTCTACCCATCTTCCCTCACATGAATTATCGTCTCTGAAGCCAGGAAGGTTTTGAAAGATTCATATTTTGACCAGCCAAAGCATTTTAGTTCTCTGAAGGTTGTAGCTATAAAATTAAACAAAGAGACATTAGAGAAAGTTGGAGTACTGTAACCTATCACTGGGTTCTACAGAAACATGTGAAGCTTTTAAATTTCAGTTCAATAGATTCTTGGCATTAGCAATGCAGACCAGGAAAAGAAATTGGATGTCATGAATGAGTTCTTGTGATCAACACTGTAATAGAGGCAGTAAATTGTACTGTCCTGGGACCTCACCTCACTCTTGATTCATGAAAGCTCTTGCTGTGTTTAATGAGAGTTCCACTATATCATGCAGGGTCTTTCTTTTCTTTTTTTTCCTCCACTGATAAAATAAAGTCTTATTGGGAGACCAAATTACACTCTGGTTTGTGGTAGTATTTGAGGCATTTTACTCTGTATAGGTGCCCAGATTTTTTCACCAAGCCTAATTATGAGTACTGAGGGATTTTTCTTCCCTTAAGTCCCTAAATACTACAATGGAGAAGTAATAGGCTTAAAATGATAGTGAAGTGGGTAGGGAATTAAAATTAGAGAAATTCAGGGTGAAAAAACTAGGCTGTTTATCTGGTTAAGAAGAGTTTTCAAATCAGGATGACTTGCTCTTCCCTTCTGGGTCTGCTGTGGGGAATGTGAGGCAGCCATGACAGTCTATAGATTGTTTCTCCAAAATGGCCGAACAGGTACCCAAGTGATTGAAATCTCTCCTCAGTACTTTTTAATTTCTGACTGAAGAGGGGAAAAAAGAAAGACTTTGGAGTCATTCTTAACTCAGAAAAACTCATACTATCTATGTAGAATGAGTATTGCATTTGTGGAGTTAACATCCAGGTCATGTTGTTACCATAAGGATGTTGATTTCTTTGCTTTTTGTTGCAATGTGTAGCTTTTTTCCAGAAAATAAGCCTTGCATTCTACTTCATGTGGGTTTTGGAATTTAGTCTGACTATGTAGTGCCATATAAAGGGTGAATTAGCTGTTATGTTCTTACCAAACTCAGGAATTTCAGAAATGGAAAATACAAGATTTCTGTCATAGTGAAAAATTAAAAAAAAAAAAAAAGATCCTGATGACTTTATCTCAGCTTAAAATCAGGTGACTTTTCCCTTTCATTTAAACAGTAGTTTGAATACTGAGAATACAGATTTGTTTAGAAGAGAATCCTAGTTATCACCACAGGTTGAAGTTGTCTGTCTTTAGATAATGGAATATGCTAATTTATATAGAATACTGGGAAGAAGCGTAGTCAAATGAAGCAGGGAGTTTGCAGCAATTTGTGCCATAAGCCCTGTAAGTTGTACTGTAATTTAATTCCTCTACCAATATGAAAAATTTCTAGAAGTTGAAAGTGTATTTTTTGAAGAGTCTACACATAAACCTGTACTTCTTTGAAGTGGTGGTTAAGTTTCACATTTAAGGCTTCTTGTTATTGTTTTAGTCTTGAATATGTCTTTAAAAATTTTACATTATGTGTAAATAGTTGCTAATATCAACAATGACCAAAAGAAACATTTTAACTTAGTGTTGTTGCCAAATAAAATTTATCAAGTTTCAACCAAATAGAATTCTTATCTGGGTAGTATATACACTGTACTTATGTTAGTCTTCCTGCTATTTTTAGGAAATGAATGACATAAATAATAGAAGATATTTCAAAGGTCACAAAGACCTCATGTAGGTAGGAGCCAGAATTTTATTTGTTTCCTGAAATTCAAAGAGGATTCCAAGGTCTCCTTCAGTGAAATTCTGTAAAACACACTGTATGTGGCATTCTCTTAATGGTGTCCTAAAGTTGGATTTTTAAATCACACTCCTTAATTTTAACTCTTGCTAAGCAGGTGCTTAAGCCACTGAGCTAAATCCCCACCCTAATTTTAACTCTTTCAAAAACTGTGCATTAAATGTTTATGTATGTGGTATAAAACTAGATAGTCAAGTAAGAATTCCTCCCTGCATGAAAACAAGTCCTGACTTTGCTAAGCATAATTCAGTTGTATGTCCTATGGTTACTTTGTATTTAAGAAATAGAATGAATACACACATACATATATCTACATGCATATACATAATTTTTTAAAAATAGGAAATACAAATACTGCCAAGATTTTTAACTGCCTAATATTTTAAAAAGTGACTGCAGAATTTTATTTTTGAGAAATACTGGCAGTATGTGAGAGAGTAACAGAGACTGTGAGACGTGTCAAGCATTTCACCGTTGCTTCTACAATGTAATTATCTTCTGTATCCATTTTAGAGACAGCTAAACGGTGTGAGGGAAATCCTGCTGGTTAAGCCAGATATGACTGAAAATGGCCTTTTCATTTTGGAACTCAAATGCTACTTCAAGATTTGCCATATAGACTCATTTTCTGAAATAGAACTCATCAAATCATGAACAAGAATTTTAATTAGTACAATTTTTCTGCGATAAACCTTAAGTAAGCAAGTAATGAATCTTGTTCCAGTTAGTTTTGTGTCATACAGTTTTTCACAAGCAGGATCAAAATATAAAAGAAAATTGGTCTAGGGTAAGTTTTCCAAATTATCTTTCTTCTTCTGGATATTTAAAAATAAAAGCTACTTTAAGAAATACTCATTTTCATCTGAAGAGGTATTTGTCAAAAGAAAACATGAATATTCATAAGGCTTATGAAAAAAATGTTTAACATCACTAATGTTCAGGAAAATGCAAATCAGCACTTCAATGAGACATCATCTCCCACCTGTTAAGGCAGTGAAAGACAAAAGAAAATAGGTGCTGGCAGGGTTGGAGGGAAAAGGGCACCTCACACATTGCTGATAGAAGGTAAGTTAATACAGCCTTATGGAAAACAGTATGAAGGTTCCTAAAAAAAATTATACATAGTATGTGATCCAGCAAATCTACTTCTCGGTATAGATCCAAGGAAAGTGAAATCAGTAGTGTGAAGTGTTTTGGTTTAGATCTAGAAAGCTCCCCCCCCCCCCCCCCCCCCCCCCCCCCCCCCCGCCCCCAGGCTCATGTGTTGACAGCTTTGTTCCCAGTGCAGCAATGCTCAGAGGTGGGGCTTTTAGATGGTGACTGGATCATGAGAGCTTTAACATCCTCACTGAATTGATTCATTATGAATTCATCTGTGGTGATGGAAATAAGAGGGGGCCCTACTTAAGGCGGTGAGTGGGTAATGAATGTGCAGTGGTCTTCTTCCCTGTCCTCTTAGGCTTCTCTTGATCTCTGCCTCCTGTGGACCATGAGGTGAGCTGTTCTGCTCCACCACTTACTCCTCATCATATTTAGCATCATAAACCCAGAAGCAAAACAGCCAAGTGACCATGGACTGAAACCTCTGAAACTGTGAGCTAAAATAAATCTTTTCTCCTTGCAATTATTCTGAGGTATTTCTGTCCAGCAATCAAAAACTTACCCAAGGAGACAGCTTGCATTCTTAAGTTCACCACAGCACTGTTCTCAATGGTCAAAATAGGTATCAACCTAAATTTCCATCACTGTATATATATGCCCCCACATAATAATACTATTCTGTCTTTAAAAGAGGGAAATCTTGTCATTTGTGACAACAGGGATGAACCCAGAAGGCATGGTTAGTTAAATAACCAGATAAATATAGTAGGACGTCGCTAAAAAGCTGAATTCATAGACTTGGGCAGTAGAATGGCAACTTCCAAGGGAGAATGAGGAAGTTGGTAAAAGACTACAAAGTCTCAGATGGGATTAACAGCTCCAGAGCCTGTTGTTAGTAATAACATACTGTTTACTCAAAAACAGCTAAGGGTTTATCTTAATTTTTCTCAACACAAAAACAGTGTCTGAGGTAATAGGTATGTTAATTAGCTTAACTTACCCATTTAACAATATATACATATGTCAAAACATCATACTGTATAGTATAAATATATATATATATATAATTTTGCCAATTATACCTTAATAAAGTTAAAAAATTTAATAAAAGAAATAAATAGCTATTTTTTATGGCATACAAGTTTTGCATACTTATGAAAAATGTATGTAGTTTTGTTATTAATCCTTCCAAGCCCAAATATTCATTTTTAGTTAGTTGTAATAAAGCAAATGGCCAAGAGAAGATAAAGCTATTTAAAACTGGGTTTAATTTACTTGAAATAAGCAATTACACAGCACAGAAAAACTAGAAAGGTTTCAAAATTAACTATATTCCTTTGCAAATTACATTCAAACTATACTTGAGCTATAAGATAAAAATTAGAATTTTAGCAAGCTCAGAAGTATTTGTTCATTATGAAGAGTTTTTGTTTGTTTTAGTTATTTCATTGTCTTCTTTTAGGAGACCTGACTGACTTGGTGAGCATTATCCCTCCAAAGAGTTACTTTAAATTCTTCCATGTAGATAAGTTTAGGAATAAATTTGCATTTTTGTCTCATGTGATTGGAATCATCACTTGAATCTGGAAGAAATAGTAAAAATCATCTACTGATAGTCTCATTTTACAGCTGAACACATCAGATCTAATAACCTCTATTTCTTTAAGTGTACTGTACTTCTCCCTCCCCAGTCCTCCCAGTTTGGGATTGTAGGTGGTGAAATGGTAGCTTGTGGCTTGGACACAATGGAAAACAGAACAGGGGAAGGGATGTGATGACTGGAGTAATTTTTTTAAGTTTTCTAATTTGATATTTGACTCTTGTTTCTAAATTGACTTTTTCCTTTTTTAGTATGGGGTATTAAATAGCAGCTTTTGCTTTGTGGTAGATCCTGAGAGTACATAATTTCTTCTTCTTCCACTTTGGAGCAACTCGCCAAAGGCCATCACACTGTCAGTCCCTCTTGAGAAGGGAATTTCTCACACATGAAGACCAGAACCTTAGATATGGATATGAAGTTCCTGGGATGCATCCAGCAATGTACTTGTTGCCATTTCTTCTGATCATTGCAATGTACATGCACTTTTTAATACTTTAGGAATTATAAGATATTCATGAAAATGATATTTCCTTTTAGTTTTATAAAATTGTGCAATGTATTGAGACTTATTCAAGTGAAAAAATGCCCTTAGACAGTAGCATAAGTTTGGATTAATCCTCCATTACATGTAGAATGTTAAGTATCAGATGGTGATTGGATTACATGACATGTAAGGACTTTCCATGACTTCAGGTTTTTTATTCTAAGACCTTGAACAAGTTACTGAACCTTTCTGAACTTCTTTTCTCATATGTAATTGATTTTTCAATGCTCTGGGCTTCTGTGATTATAAATTTAGTAGACTGTGTATTCAAACAGTAATTTTCCTATCACATACACATTCATTATTTTATTTACCCATATTATTAAGAACTAATTTTATGACACCTCACATTAAAAAAAGATAAATTTAATATTCATATTTCTGCTTTGTAAATTATTTCTGCTTTCTGAATTTTGGTATTTCACAAGAACTATGTGTATGACAGACATAAATAATTATATTTAATGTGACAAATGGTTCATGAGACAATTTACATCTTGAATTTCAAATTGTGAAACTATCATTGCAAATCTTTCTCTTTCCCATAATGCATGAAAGGTCTATTTTTGGCTTAAAATATTCTTTTCCTACAGTTAGGCGAATAAATGATGTATAAAATATAAGCTTTTTGGATGCTATCTGGAACTGCCTTTGAATTCACAATAATCATTTTTAAGATATCAGAAGGATTACCTGGTGATGAAACTGGGTGACAGGGACTAGAATAATTATTCATTTATTTGTGGAAAATATGTATTATGTATTGTTTATGAGCATTTATAACTAAAATAAATACAAAAATAGATCAAATGTTTGATCTGCATAGATAAATTTGAATAGAAATTTGAAAAAGTTGCCAATTTTATAAAAAACAAATCACAGCTTGGGACTCCATGATACCTAAAAGCCCAATGTTGGTTCTCTTTTATGTTCTATTTTCTCTGAATTTATTCAGCCTAAATATTATCCATTAAAAGGCAGAGCAGGACAGAGGATGTGGGAATTATTCACGACTGTTTTCAAGGGCAGTGTTTAAGCAGTTCCAAAAGTTGGGCTTGTTTCTCCCCCAAAACAGAAAACTTCATAGGTTACGTTGCAAAGGCTTTGGGTATATTTTTTTTTTCAAAGGCAGGTCCTTTTCCTGGTTTGTTTCACAGAGTTCATCTCTTATTCCTCTACTGCTTAGTTTGCTGCTAGTCTTTTTCTCAACTACATTTGAGTTTCTGAGGGTGAGGGAAAGTGTCTCCTTACTTTCTCCTGTATCTACCCCCAGTATGTTTATGTGTGCAGCAGTTATAAATGCTTATCCACGGGCTGCTGAGCAGGGAGGGCTGTCCCACAGAGATGACAGTGGAATTCCCCATGGAGACTAAGGACAGGGTGGGTGATAAGAACCAGAAGTGGGATCCAAACTGAGCTCAGCTCCTTTCTGCATGGAGTTCACTAGATTTGTGTCAGTCTGCAGCATGGTCTTTCAATATACTTTGAAGTGGTCCTCTTCTCTTTGCCTCACCCCATAGCTGTAGTTGTGTGGATAGTTTGGAAAAGGCACTGGTTGGTGGTAGGAATTCAACTGCTTGGTTTATAAGCAAAACTTAAGAAAGTCCTCTCATTTCATCTTTTACAAGGCAACTTTTCAATAGTAACTAAGCAACACATGGTGCAAAGAAGTAAAGAAGATGGGAAATTTTCCTCAGCCATTTTTATCTCCCTTTTTCTCAATAATGACTAGTGGTGAAAAAATAAAAATGCAGAGACTATGGATGGGAATTGAAGACATGAATTCATTTATCCACAAAATGGGAGACAGGGTATCACTGTAGGATTGAGTTAGGTAATATGAGAAACTGAAGTGCTGTAGTGGTGTAAGACCTGGTTAACAAATAGTAATCTCCAGCTAGGCCTGGTAGCTCATCCTTATAATCTCAGCCCTTGAAAGGCTGAGGCAGAAGGATTGCTCTGAGTTCAAGGCCAGCCTGGGCTATAAAGTGAGTTCAAGGCCAGCCTGAACCACATAGGGAGACCCTGCTTAAAACCAAACCAAATCAAACCAAACCAAACCTAATCAAATCAAACCCGTCCCCCAAAACAAACAATAATAGCAACAGCAACAGCAAAAACACAATCAAAGCCCCTGCTATGCCAGAGGAGGAGACTATATTTAGTGCTTAACCAAGTGGGCTCTGAGGTCAAACTGACTTGTTTCATATCTTGGTGCTATCACTTGTTTGCCACATGTGATTTTACCTCCATCCATCCTTTTCCATCTGGAAAAATGAGGATGATAATCCTCCTAAAGGACTATCCTAAGTCTTTGGCATAGCCACAGTACTTCACACAGCGGCTACTCAGCTTCATTACTACAAGTCACATAGGTGCCACCTCTGGGAAGATTAAGTTAAGCCTGCATGTAGCTTAAAAGGAGCCCTCAGTATAATTGGATATAAGAGAAAGAACAGTAATACTAGTTTTGAAATGAACAGTAAAACCAGTTCAAGATGACAAAGCTGGAGTCCAGTGGGGAGTGGTGGACTAGAAACCTGGTTCCTAAATATTTGTGACCCAGACACGTGGCATCACTTCCCTGGCCTCCACTTTCTTCTTTTCATGTGGGGATAACAAAGCTTGTCTCAGAGTTGCAATTAAATGGGAAAAAGTAGAGACTTGCAACTGTGTTAGCTCATGCAATGTAGGTGAATGAAAAATGATAGGGAAGATTAGAAAAAACTTGTAATAGGATGGTATAAGGGTAATTGCCAAATCTACTGTTACACAGTAAACTTGCAAGAGTTCACAGGAAGGAAAGGCCAAGCAAAACTAAGTTTTGAGCTTGAATTAGAAGTCTGCTGCTGTTTGTTTCCTGGAGAGAGAGTGTGCGCTGGCTTGGAGGAGACTGAGAGATGCTCTTGGATTATCACCGTCCTATGCATTCACAATTTGCACCTAAATTTATCAAAAGTGATGTGTCATTTTTTTTATACAGAATACTTGATGATGATTTATTATTTGTTAGGAGCTATATTTTCTCTTTTGGAATTTGCTTATTGTTGTTTGCTATGCAAGTCAGACGTCAAGTCCAGTGTTCCTCCCCCAGGGACCTTTCTTTCTTTTTTCTTTTCTTTCTCTCTCTCTCTTTTTTTTTTTTGTACCTGGGATCGGACTCATGACCGGGCACTTGCCAAGCAGGCGCTTATGCTGCTGCGCTAAATCCCTGGCTTTTTCTCTTTTTTTGAATATAGTTTTCCATAATTCATAAACAATAAAGCTGAAACCATGCATACTGTTTATTTTTTTACTTTTTACATTTCATTTTAAGGCAAATTTCAACAAATGGAATCCAACTCTTTCAACACTGCTTAATATTTCTTCAAGGTTGTTTCTCAATTTAGAAAACAATTTCATCCTGAATATTGAATTTCATCTTCCTGTATTTATGTTAGTACTAAAATTAAATGCAGTTCTTTTCTTTCTTTTTGCTGTGCTGAGGCATTTTAGAGCCTCATTAGTTATTTTGTGAGCAAAATGCCTACATTTTCTTCAAAGCTGAACTGTCTGAGAGTCCAGTGATGTATTGTGACCTTGTGAGGATTTAATAGCAATGATGAAAAGCACTTTTTTTGTAATGAATCCATGTTTATAAGACAGTAGTACAGCTTATCATCTGTATTTCATAGCTTATAAGTCAGAAAAATATTAAATATTTTATATGCAGACTATTACTAATACTAATTTGAAAATGAATATACTGTACTTATAAATATATGCATACATTTCTTTTAAGTGTCTGTTATGTCATAAATATAATTCCCAGTTTATATATATTTATATAGGTAACTACTTTAGAGGAAAACAAAAGACTTCATATGGTTTTTCATATCAGGAGTCAATTATCTTCCCTTAAGCCTTTGAAAAATTAGGTGCCAGTAGATCAAATGCCAATTTGATTTTTTGAAATACATTCTGCTCTGGTAATTGCATTCTGCTAATGCCTTATGGATTTTTAAAGCAGCAATAGCAAATCATTGATTGATACTTAAAGCACTATTGGTCACAAAGGTATTGCTTTCATGCGTGATTGAGAGAATAACACTAATCACCATGGATCTCTGTGCTTTCTCCACCAGTCATCCAGGGAATGTTGCTTGACTCATGTCATTTGTGTCCATTTACTAATAAGAGGTGAAGAGAAAGGCTAAATTGACCCAGATAAGAAAGTAGCTGAGCTTAACTAGGAAGGAAAATATCTTGAGGAAGAGAGGGCCTTGAACATGGAAGTGGGTAAGCAGGATGCTGGGCTGGGCGGTGACACCAGAAGTGGGAAAGAGATCAGATAGAAAGGAACTGAGCCAGGATTTGGGTGAAACTGACAGGTTGACATTGTAAGAAAGAATGAGAGACTGTGTGTGTGTGTGTGTGTAGAAGAAAGGAGAGAATTCTCCTTATCCTACTTTTCATGAGACCTAGGTGTAAAGTTTTAAATTTTATTCATTTCTTTGTGGTACTGAGGATTTAAACAAAAGCACTGAACTGCAGTCACAGCCATTTTTATTGCGGCAGGTCCCCCTAAATTACCAGGCTGGCATTCAACAAAGACACTCAAACCCGAGCTTCTCCTGCAAGCTCCCAAGGAGTTAAACTCGGCTTAGAGTTTTATATTTTAATGCCTCTAGAGTCAGTTTTATTTTTCCTAATTGTGATGCCTTACATGGATATTCCTTCCTAGGGAGTCAAGAAGGCTTACTTTTGTTGAAATTATATATGTATTTAAAGCAGGATGAAAACACACATACAAAAAAAAACAAGAATAAAGTAGGATGAGATATAAAATATGACAGAGAAACACGTGAGTGACTGGATGTAGATGCAAGAGAACTGTGATTTTACTTTAATTATCCTCTTTGTTTTTTGTGCTTCACATTAGATAAAATGCTTAACTATGACATTTTGGCATTACTTAGGATGGATTTGTTTGTCTTAGACATATTGGCAGCTGTATCATAAATATGCTATCAAGTGTCCTTGTATCACACAAAAAAATTTAGTGATCACATCCTCAGTTCTAATTAATTTCTAATAGTAGAAAGGTTAAATGAATGATTATAACCTGTGAGTAGGTGATTATAACTTCCCACCTGCATGCTGCAGCAGTTCTCCTGCTTGACCTCAGCACTTTGAGGGAAACTCACAGTACTGCCTTCTAATTCTCACAGGACTTTGCATTCTCTTGGGTTCCATGACAAAGCTCATTTTCTTATTGCATGGAGCGTTACCCTTCTATTTTAACCTTTGAAGGCAACTTTCAACCAAGCATTCAGCACCATGAACATTTGGGACTGAGATACTTTGTTTCAGCAAGGCTTGGACAGTTTCAGGGAGGCAGGTTCTGGAGCCAAGGTGATGCCAGCAAGGGACAGATGTAGGATCGGTAGCAAAGCAAGTAGTGAGCTCTGCCTCTGGCATATCTACCCTCTCAGGTCCTCGTCTACTCTCTAGGTGCCCCTGCTGTCTCCAGAGAGTCACTTAGTTTGGTACCTGCTTTCTTGGGCTGATATTCATCTCCTTTTCCTTAAAGGAGCATGGATTAGGGGAGAATTGGGGAGGGACTGTATAAAATGTTGAGTGAGCTAATTGCTTTTTCTGAGCCAATCTTTAAGAAGCAGAAGGTATTCAACAAAGACACTTAAGTATGTATCCACATAAGGCTGGAAGGGAGTGGTTTCTAACCATAAGCCCTTCAAAGTGCCAAGTTCTGTTATGCAAGGGCTTCAATCAATGTTTTAGTTTACTTTTCATTATTTAGGAAGTACTTTTCAAAAATCAAATGACTCAGCTTCTGACTATGCTACTTGTTCTGTCTTTACTCTTTCAAATTGCATGCACATTGGTATTTTCACCAAAAAGTAAAGTATCCACAGTTACTGTATCTAATGAGAATGGAACAACTCAAGCCCTTGCACTTATGTAGTGCCTGACTAGGCACTTTCACATTCATTTCCTTGATTCTGACAACAATCTTCTAATAGGAACAAGGCATATTTGATATTGCTGGTTCGCTGGTGCCAAATCAGAGGTATGGTGAAGCCTGCTCTCACCCAGGTCCACAGTCAGAGTACAGGTTCACCTAGGGGCTCAGAATCTCGCTCCTGTGCACTTCCCTGGTGGACAGGGACAGAGCTGCTGGGGCTTGGGCTGTCTCTCCTTTGAGTGCTGCTACAGAGGTTGTTAGAGGAGATCACTCCGCCATTGGAGTGCCCTAGAATCCCCACCTGCCACTGCCTGTCCCTTTACTCCAATTGTGACCACAACATGAGCACTGGAGAGCTGGACAGAGTGCAGATTTACAGGTCCCACTTCAGACTTCCAGAATCAGCTTTCCATATTGCCAGTTCTCCAGCTGGGCTGCTTCATAGCTTAATTAATGACTTAAATTTTCAGCCCTTTGGTGGTAGCTTTTAGTGCCTTCTAATTGATGCTGTTACTGTATTATGCACTCTTTTGTAAGATAGGGTAGTGTGACAAAGTTGCTAAAATGATAAAGCCTTCTTTTTTAGCTTTAAGCTTGTAGTATTTGAATACTACAAGCTGTAGTATAGCTATTCAAGCTGTAGTATTTGAAATGTTTTGTTTTCTTCAAATGACTAAATGTATGAGGATTGTGTTGATTTACATATTTATAAGATAGGCTCAGAAGTGGCATTCAAATCTGTTTTTATTTCGTACTGGAGACACGCCCAATGTGCAGCTTTCCACCTGTGCATGTTTGGTGACAGGACAGAGAACTGAACATTGAATTTTGCTAGTTACCTGTCTAACCTATATTGTCTTTATTAGACCTGTCTTTTGGTCCCGCTTTGAAGCTTATCACATGTGAACATAAGGGAGTAAATTCTTTGGGTTTAAGTGAACTCATCCTTAAATACAGTAGCTTGTGAACTCTGCTCCTCTCACAGGCGCTAATGGGTTAAATACAATGCAACAAGGATGGGGCAGCTCAGTGGCAAAGCAGTTGCCTTGTGTGACTGACTTCTTCCTCAGCGCTGGGCGGAGACGTAGAGTGCTTCAACATTTTCTAAGAACCACTAGGTCCCGTATGGTTCTATCATGCTCTGTAACTCCAGGCCCTTTGTTCTTTGATGCATGATCTCATTATGCATTCAAACTCGCAGTCGTCCTCCTGTCTCAGTCTCCAGAGTGCTGGGATTACAGGCCTGTGTCATCATGCCCAACCTAACTTTTCTTTTGAACAATTTTCAATCTTCTATGTTAACTCCATTTTACACTATAAAAGGAGAAAGCTGGTTTGAAGTCGAATGGATAGATAACTTGCTGGGAATGTTGGACCATGTGATCAGCAGTCAAAGGACTTGAACTCAGTAAGTTAATTGGCACCTTGCTATAAATTCACACTCACTATCAGTAGATACATGTGTCAGAAAGAAAAGGGTGCTGCAGCAGTGAGGATAATTTTGTCCTGATGCAGGGCTCTTACGGAGGCTGCTGTAAGTCAGTCTAACCTTGCTCCACTGTCTGAAATGCCAGGCATTCCTTCCTTTCTCAGTCTGCAGTGATCACAGGGCCATTTGGGTGGAATTTTTCTGGTCTCAGTTTTCTAACAGTCAATATATTATGAGTTGGGGTTTTTCATGTGAGTCATGTTTCGCTTGCTAGGAAACCTGAACCGAAATCTGTTGTTGGGTCTACAGTGAACAGTTTCATTTAATGGAACATATATTTAAAAAAGAGTCAATTGCTAATAAAATTTTCATTGATATTTTATAGTGGTTTCTTATAAAACTATTTGTGTGACTATACTTGAGTTTTATTCAATTCTCTTTACCCTGAGATAAAGACATATAAATTAAAGACTGACAGATTAATACTGCTGATGATTTGCTGTTATAATAGACACTTGGACTAATGGAGAGCACACAAACTCCAGCATTTCAAATAACAGGTATTCCAGGAGGGTAATTGCTACATGGGCAGTTTCGTAGGCAAAGCTGTATGATGGTGGTAGAAAAAAATTCAGTCCTAGACAGCATTCTTGCTCTCTATAAAAATAAATTATCTTTAATGTGTTATCTAAGGACTATAATTATCTACTTCTTGTCATAAAAGCAAATTTTGGAGCCTATAATTTGTTTCAGAGTATTAAACATTTTAGTCTCAAGGTCAACAACATTACAAATGAGAAAAAACTTAAAATATTTTTGTTACAGTTTTATAGCATAATATGTGGCTTCTCTTAAGCACAAATCCTCAGGAAGCTATATTTCCAGATGACTAGCAAAATGAGTGCTAAAATGCATTAATTAACCTTTCCATTCACATAAAACTGTTTTGTGAGAACAAATGTACACAAAATGTTATCTTTAATCATGACTAATAAAAATGGGTTATTATAAACACAGGTTTTACTACTGCAAATGTCTCCTTGACAAATGACAGGGCCTGATTCTTTTATTAAAGATAATTAAAAATGTTTCGCAAGGGATTCAGAGCCTTCCCACAGATCTCTCCTGCCTGCCTGCTTTTAATAAGGTAATAAGATGAAGAGAAACTTTAAGTAATGTGTAATAGTCCTATTAAATATGGATGCCTGGGCTGTATATCTCTTTTAGTTCTAAATTTATTTCATAAAATGAAACATTAAAATTAAGCATCTAGCATCTGTAGGGGGGAGTTAAGGATCCATTTTGAAATCCACTAACCACAATGAGACAGATGAAGTGAAGCCAACCCTTTTCCCGCAGTTGTTCAGTGCAGTGTGTCCATCGTGGCTGCTGCACTCTCAGCTGTGCCCACCGAGTGCCATGTGTCCAACACATCACACCCCAGAGCCTATGGCCCAGGCTAGCTAATGGGACTAGCCATCGACTTGAACAGTACTTACACTCAGAAAGGTCAAGACCCTTCCAGGGTCCTCAAAGGACATGGTGGTGGACCAAGGTCCACCCTCTGTCCTAGGACCATTTCTGACATAGAGCAGATAGAAAACTAGTAAGGACAGGTGAAAGATAGAGTCTAAAAACCATGTGCTCTGGATTTAAATTCTAAATCTGTCAGATTTCAGAAAGTCACTTCACTTTCTTGTACCTCAGAGTCCTTAGTAAATAACAGGATTTCCTTCATAGGATTATCAGACAATTATTAGTGTAAAGTGCTTTTCTACAAGTCATTTCTTGTAGAAAACCTGAAATTTATGTCCAAGCTAGTCAAATAACTTTGAAAAGAAAACAATATTGAAGGGAAATTGTCTATTAAAGGACTAGTTAGTAAGATTTTTTGGTTCGTGCTCTTCAAGTTAAGACTTTTTGTTATTTTCTCATGAGGTCATACATCAAATAGGGACAGCCAGGATTAAATGTTTAAAACACATATTGCTAAAAATTGTACTGCTATTCTAGCATGTTTTTCTTTCTTTTAGTATATTAGGAATTGCAACAACTGAAATTTTCCCAGCTTCTGAAAGCCCTTTTGAATGAACTGTTGAAAGCAACAAACGAATGGATGATCTTGAGATCAATCCAACTTCATGTTGAATAGCAGCATAGTCTATCAACTGCTTAGTTTTATTTGAGATCATGCTTTAATGTAGCATTTGGGAAATGCAGTATTTCTGATTTAAGATATTTTATATATAATATCATTTTTGGAGAACAGCATTCCCAAAAGTTGGTAATGTTGTGTGGTCAGCTGCTTACTGCATGGGAGAACTGATATATGATATCTTTGATACTATTCCTCAAAGATTCATTTTTTTTCCAAGTTGACTTTCATAGACATTTACTATTGTATAACATATGTCCTTTATTGTATTAAGTAAAGTGGAGGGAAAAAAAGGACACTCTGTTTTCAAATATATGGCTGTACCAAAAAAAGTCTTAGTAATTTTCTCATGTGGTATCTAGGAAGAAATTCTCTGTTGGAATTGTTTGGTAAGTAATAAGCATGGAATACAACCAGAGATAATTTTAGTGTGTTTAATCCTGTTTTAATTTCTTCATCATGTTGATGATTTGTGGTAATTAATTATGGACATATGAGGTTATAAACGTCTACGTATTTTCCCACCTCTGAAAGTTCTGGGTAGAACTTTAGTTTTGTTCTGCTTATTGTTTATATTTAACAGTACATTAGCATTACTGATTCATTTCTGAACTGTGCCACAAACAGCATTTATTTCTTACGTATGCATGCATGCATGCAGCCCAGCTCTTACTTTCCCACATTTCTTTCAAACAACTTCTGTTGAGTCCTGCAATATAAACATATTTTAAACAATCTAATTAAGAGAGAACGGTGGCACAGGAACATAATTCTCAGAGGAATAAAATTCCTCAGTATATAAGTTTGGAAGTGAAATATTTTGTAAAGATTGCCATGTACTTCAAAATGTTAAGATACAACCAAGACCTTATTATGAGAAGTATGAAAACTGACAGCTAAGTGGTCAAAACCAGCACCATCTGGGAGCCTCCTGGGGATGCAGAATGCTGGCCTCAGCCCCGGCCTGCTGAATCAGAATTGGGATTTGGATGAAAATCACAGGTAATTCATATACACATAAAGTTTGAGGGTTGTAGCTATATGACACTATTAAATACTTTACAGATGGATTTTAGTTACATAAAAAAGGAAGAGTTCCTCCTCTGTTGCAAACATGAAAAATTTCACTTTTGATGATACCCCAAATTAGTTTACGCTGCTCTGTTTCTTCCTCCTTAAAATGAACATCTGGTTTTCTAAACTAATAAAACTGTAGCACAGTTACAGTTTTCACAGTTAAAACTGTGTTACTGTTTGATTAGTAAAACCTACAGTTTGCAGACTTTCAAACTAAAGTTTCAAGTTGAAAGCTAAAACAAATTAGGTTTGGTCACACTGAATTTGGTTTAAATGGAAATCTTTTAAATGGAAAATAATAATAAAAAAGTCGAGAAAACCAATAATAGTTCTTGGCCCCCCTGCTGAGGATTGCACTGCATCTTCCTGCCTTGTCCGTTGGTCTGCAGCTTTCCTGAAGGTGGAGACTCTGATGCTAGTCGTGTCCCCAGCACAGGGCCCATTTTAGAGAAATAAATCAGTAAACAGTGATTTTAGCTTATTCTTTTATTTAAAAATGAAGGCATTCTGTTCCTAAGAAATTTTGCTATTTCTACAGATTTTTAAAAATCATTTACCCACTATGAACCCCAAAAGTAACATATGTGATTTTACAGTAACAATGAAACTTAGCAAAATCTTCAGGCTATAATTATCTAGGGCCTACCCCTACTCACAGGTTATAATTATTCATTTAATCTTATCTTATTGAAAAGATATATAGATGCTTTTCATTCACCAGGGTAAAAGTCAGATTTTGTTTCATTAAATAAACTATTGCACATTTCTGCTAAAAAAGGAGAGATTAAACAATATTTGAAACTCGGGTAAAATCAGTCATTTGCTTCTTTGGTGAATTGATTGCCCCCTAGTGGAGTGAAGAGTTAATGCAGGCTCCAAGGTTTTCTAATTGAGAGAAGCAGGGAAAGGACCCAGCCTTGGTTCTGGAAACATCTGGGTCACTTGCTAATTCAGGATTTTCTCCTGGCTTGGCAAATTTCTTGAATTTTTCATAAAAGGACACAGCGTTGTGTTTCCCCACAAACAAAGGGGAAGATACTTGGTGTGAGCCGGGGTTAGCTATCAGTAATGTGGGGGAGACCACACCCAAGCCCAGGTTTGTGCCGTAGGCTCCCGTCTACTCTTAGTCCAGCTTCCTCCAGCTTCTTAAGAACAAGTTGCTACCCGGGTGACATAAACAGACAGCGCTCTTAACCGAAGGAAAGGGCAATGATGACTGTAGATCGGAATTATTCCACAAAATGTCCTGGATTATCAATGGCAGAGTCTTCAATATGTAATCAATTCATCCTTATTTTATTTTTAGTTATTTGGATTTTACTTTAAAATTCTTCTCAATAACAGAAGTAACTATTTCTATCCTAAATTATACAGAGAAAACTCTTTCATTGAATGAATCAGCTTTATGGTACTTTGAGAGGCCATTTCCTGACTCTAAATAAAATGTAGCATTTTAGTCATTGAGACTGAGTGATTTGATGGAAGTTACATTTTCCAAATGATCAAATACCAAATAGGTATCAAATATCTATTTCACAAGCTACCCGTTAGCAATGAAAAAAATTAAAAACCAAAAATAATCAAAACTCTTTAATGCAACCCTTAAAATCTTGCTAAAACTTTTAGTGACTACAGGCAGAGACAATTTTTCTAACAATAAAAATACCTTTTTTCCCTTTAGAATAATTTAGTGCAAGTCTATAAGTCATATTACAAAACCATTGTGAATTTTGACTAAACAGAGTTCTAGATTTTAATTTTAATAAATCATCCAATCTATTATCATTTAAAAGTATACTTTTAAATACTATGCATGATTTTCACAGGCATAGATAAATAGCATCAAAATTAATCTGTATGGCCAAAGTAGTTTATTAGCAATGTGCTACATACACTGGGTCACATACGTTTATAGCGGGCTCAGCTTACTCACCTGGTATGAACTAGATATATGTGATTAACTGATAAACTTGTATTTCTCTTTCAGTTGTAACCTGCAATCCTGATCAAATATTCATTTCTGCACCTCTAGTTATTTTATATACCGATTTATAAGGTGTCTACTTCAGTAGAGAAGATAATGGGTAATATCATATGTACTTTGTACAATCATGCCGAAAACAAATACTGTTTAATGAATCAGGAGGAAAGTAATTAACCCTAGTAATTAACTGATTAGCTTTGCAATTGGAATGGTTTTGAAATCTATTATTTTGATATTGCTATTGCAAAGGTGGTTTCTTTTCATGGTTTGCAAGTGCAGCTTAATTATGGCAGAAAGAGTCTTTGCCTTTATACCATTTTGGGTGGGATTTTTATTTGACAGCATCTACCATTTCCTGCTGCTTGCTTCTGTGTAGAATGGAGACAGCTGTCAAGGCTTAGCAGTTGGAAGAACAGTTTCAAGGGAAAAGTTAAAATTTTGTGCATCCCTTATGCTAGTTTGTCTATGGATGGAACCCCATATAGAAGATGCTAACATCTCAGTTGCTCGTGTATAATTTTCACCCATTGCAGCCGCAACAATTCTCTGTGGAGAATTTTCCAGCGATCGCTGGCCAACAGGCCCTGCCCTTGACAAGCACCTACGCGTAAGCTTCCAGCCTCATGAACGTACATTCGAGGGACAGGAAGCCAAAATATGTTTGGTTTATAACTTAAATGAACAACCAAGATAAAAACCATGGGGAGGGGTGAAGGAGGGCGGAGGAGGCTGGGAACAACAAAGCTGAGGGTTAATCCCCGAGCTAAAAGCGGTCCGTGTCCTTTCTGAACAAATAAGGGTGCGAAGTCAGGAAATAATAACGATGACTTGGTAGAATAACACAGACGAAGCCTTGTGACCGCCCTTCGCCGCTGCAGACGCTCAGAGGGGGCGCGGGCGGAGCTCGGCCAGTGCTCAGGGCCCTTCCGGGTGCGGCCAGTGAACCCCCCGGGGACGGTGGCCAGCGGGAGTGGGAGTAGTTCGGGACTCTCCGCCGAAAGCCCCCGGCGTGCCCGGCAGCGGCGGGTGCCCTTCCAGAGCCGGCGGGGCGCAGGGCGCGGCGGGCGGCTCTGCAGGGCTGGCTGAGCTCCACGCGCGGGGCGCCACGGCGCCCCCACCCGGCCGGCCGCTCGGGGCGCAGGAAGGAGTGCAGAGCCGCGCCCAGGTGGAGCGCAGGGTCTCCGCCAGGGCCCCTCTACGGGCTCATCCAGCCCCGGCAACCGGGGGTGGAGAGGATGTGGCTGAGCTCTGCGGGCGCCCGGCCCCCCGGGACGGGGTCACCTCTGCGGTGCGGCGGGGTGGGGCCGCGCCTTTGTGTGGCCGGGTGGGGCTCGCGCCCGCTTTTCCGCAGAAAAGCCCACCCGCTGGGAGGGGCTCGGTGCAGGACTGAGCCCCGTGGCAGGTGGCTGCGCACCCCAGGGGGGCTGGGGCTGGTCCGGACTGCAGAGCTGGAAAAGCGGGTTCCAGGACCGCAGCCCCCTCAGCGGCCCCTCCCGCTGCTCCTGCCCCGCCAGCCCGGAGCCTGAGGGGTCCCCCGCTCCGCAGAAGGGTGGGGCAGGGTGGAGCCGTCCGGCCGCTTCCCCGCTGTTCCGCAGCCAGCAACGGGGTCCTGGGGGAGGGGCGCTGTCCCCCGCCCGATTGCAGCCCCGCCCCACCGGCCCAGCTGCGGGCCATGGGCTCCCCAAACCTGAGTCACTCGAGGCGCAAAACTGGGATGAAGGCCCGGGGTCCGAGATCTCGGTCTGGCTGTCTGATAAAGGTTACCCCTAGGAAATTACCAGTATTTGGCCCTTTCTGACCCACAAAATGGAAATTTCAGGTGGCTCAACTTAAGGCCCTGACCTCTTTGCTTCCACTGCGTTTGCATCTTTATCTATTTTTGTACGCACACACTTCTAGGTTTCAGAAGCGTTTCCCCAAAATCGATCAAAGGAGTTCACAGACGCCTTTAGCTGCGATTATGTCCAAGCACCCTATTTAACGTGGATCTGAAAAGAAAAATGCTAACCCGCTTTCTTCCTCTTCCCCTCACATAGAACAATGAGGCCGGGGTGGGGCAGCGGGCAGAGGGTCGGGTCTCTCCGCCGAGCTGAGGCCGGGAGTCGGGGCGCCGGGGGCGGGCGGGGGCGTGGCGCGGCCCCGCGGTCCCTCCGGGCTGGAGACGCCGAGCCGGCGGGGGGCGGGGGCGGCGCGGTTCCGCCCAGGGTGGGGCTGTCCGCATTGTGCGCCCCGCGCTGCAGGTGCCCCCCCCCCCGTCCCCGGACCGCCGGTCCGCACACAAAGAAACCCCACCCCGGCGCCTTCCGAGCCGGCCCCCTCCCCTCCCCACCGCGCTCCCGCCCCTGCAGCTGCCCACCCGCGCCCTCCACGCCCTCCCAGACTTCTCCTCTCCTTCCCCTCCCTTTCCCTAAAACAAAGAAGCGGAGCTCCTACCCCGGCTCCCCCCGGCGCCCCCCCCGGCTGTCTTGCCCCCTGCACTGCGCCCCAGGACTAGCGGTTTTTCCAACAGACAATACCATAAAACGTGCCCCACTCCCCGGTCGCCACCCATCTTTCAGCCTGGCTGGGATGACTTTGACTTTGCATCTTTTTCCTTTCTCCCACCTCTCCCCCTCACCTCCCCCCATTTTCTTTTTTAACTACGGAAGAAACACAGGATGTTACAAAGCACTTTCCAACGTGTCCCTGAACCCCATCGAAGGCCAGCAGTTAAGGTGGTCCTCTGCCTCAAGACTGAGCTTTAATTTTTAATATGGAAACAGAATAAATTCCCGATCTATGGGAAGGCAACAACTTACCTGCTTCTATCTTTTAAAAGAAATTCTTCCCTCGAGATGTTCAAGGGCCCCCTTGTTCCCCTCCCTCCTACTCTGACAGCTACACCCGACCTTCCTGGTGCCCGCTACCATGAATATCTTTTTCTTTATAAAATATATCTGAATGCCTTCAGAGCCCTGAGAAAGAAGGTGAGAGGTGGGCTCCAGGGAGAGCGAAGCGCGGTCCTTACCCATTGCTGTTTTAGCCATTGTAGGGGATGTGCAGATGCTGAGCGGTGGCGAAGGCGAAGGGTCCAGCTACAGCAGCGGAGAGAGCGAAGAGAGGAGACTGAATAAGGCACTGAGTCTGCAGAGTGGGACCGTGCTAGAGAAAGAGCAAGAGGCAGGAGCCCATGAATAATTATCACTCAGAAGCTCAAGCAGATTGGCTCCCACGGTCCCCTGACACGACTCCAGCAGAGCCAGAATCTCCAAGCATTAAATATTGATCGGCCAATGGTGCTGGAGTACGAACTACCAGAATGCAGTTTGAAATGGAAATCTGTTCTTCCCTGGGAGCTCCCCCCATTTTGGGGGCCTGATAGTACAGTCCAAGTAGATTGGAGTTTTAGCCTGGAAGCCTCTTAGCAGCTAAGAGCTGGGCTGTGCCTACCTGGGCACCAGGAGCCCTGACTTTGCACACGTTTCGTTAGCACAAATAGACATAAAAAGGGGAACGGGAAGCAGAGGTCTGAGAAGTCCTCGCAATATGTGAGCTTATGAAAAATGTTTTAAACACTGTTTTCTTTTTTTTTAACCAATTTTTAATGTTTTCTCATTCACCTTTGGCCCTGTCCTTGGTTCTGGTCTTCCAGGGTTAGCCCATGTCTGACGGTGGTGTCTTCTCAGAGGGGACTTGCATATGTCCTTTATTTTCTAGCACAGTTGGTCTTGGGTGCCTCTGAACCCATAGGGTCCCTCAAGAGAGGGAGGCCTGGTGTTTTCTCTTTTTGACAGGGATGAAGGGGCTGGTGGCTGCTTGGGAATAGGGACAGTAGTTATGGGCCACCTGGGGACCTAGTGGAGGAGACAGTTTATCCTTCTGTGTTCATGTCCTGTCCACCTGGTAACAGGGGACACACTGCTGGATGCTACTCTGCCCTAGAGGTGTAGCATTGCACCTCTGGTGACCTTTTCAGGACTTAAGGGGACTCTACACTGACAGCTTAGTAGAGATGAAAGACAAGGTCTGTGGCATGATTCTTCTGTGATCTAGAGAGACTGTGTTGATCTAGGCCAACGAAAGTTGTGTTCACGTTTCAGAATGAGCTATGTGGTATGTAAGGATTAGAGACCAGCTGTAAAGTGTGGCTTTCATTACAAGCAAAGGTTCATTAATTCATTCCTCTACATTTGATAAATGTCAGTCATCAATTCATTATACTTTAACTTGAATATTTATTGAACATTAACCACTTGCACAGTATTGAGGATATAGACAGTGAGGAATACTTTAGGACTTGCTCCCATGAAACTTTTAATACTTGTTAAATTATTTTTTCTGTAGCTTCATTGAACTGATCCAAGCCCATGCAGGAATTGTGGTTCTGACATTTAAAAACTAGACAAAGAATCACTAATTTCAATGTATTTGAAAGCCGAAAGAATAGCATATAATTGCAATCATAGACATGTATGAACTCCTTTTAATTTAAAAATTAAGATATTTTCTTATTAATGAAATAAGTTTTTTTTTTAAAAAAGCAGCTTCTTATCAGACTACATTTCAAAATTTCATTTTATTGTTAGGAGCAATAAGCAGTTTGTGCATTTGAAAACTGGCAGAGAACTCTCCTTGGTGCTGAAATGAATTTCTTCACCTCCTATGAACTTGTAAAGCCATTTTAACTCCATGGACATTTTGTTAAATGATAGGAAGCTGCTGGAACTAGAGCAAAATTCTGACTTGCTGAATCATGGGGAAAATAAAAAGTAAAGTGGGGATCAATAAAATTATTTTCTGAACGGAAGATTAGAAATTAGTGTTCCTGTCATTGTCCAGATCTGTGACTATGACACAGCAAGAAAGCGATGTGGAAATTGGCAGGGTCTGGAAATAAATAACCATTTTCTCTTTCTTTATAGTCATTTCCCAGTGTAAATGTGAGAGTTAATTCCCTCTCAGAGGAGTACTTATCAGTCACAGATGGGGAATCTTCAGCCTGCTTGTGTGACTAATATCTTTAAAGTATCTTTTTCTCCTCATCACACCTTCCTGCTGTGTATCATCTCTTCATGTTCTTCTGCTTCCTTGGAGGGAAGAAGGGCCCTAAGTCATGGCAGTAAGGTCTTTAAGAACCGCCATTGGCAGTTCAATGAGATATATTTCACTTTGATTACTATAAGAAAATAAAGCAAAACTCATTCTATTGTCCTAGTTTTTCATTCTGGTGAACATTACTTATTGATGAAAAGGAAACAAGGGAGGTCAGTAGTAGTAGGGGCAAATATCAGTTGCTGGATTCTTTTCTATTTTTCTATTTTGACTTTCTGAGCACTAGTCACTTAACTTTAGCTATGCATGATTTCTCAAATAATATTAAATTGGGGAGGGGATGGGCTTTCAGCAAATAGTTAATGAAGTTAACTATTCAGCAAATAGTTAATGAAGTTTTAAGCTTTTGCACAAAGAAATCAGTCATGCTTCTCCCTAATGTTTAAAAAATAGAAAAAGAAAACTGCAACTTCTATCTGTTTAAGAAATGTTAACTTTTGAGGTTGAATAGCAGTGCATATGAGAGCACTTTTGGTGGCAAATAGTAGAAAAGAAAAACAAGCAAACTTAAACGATTCTGATTATAAAAGGAAATTTATTGGTTCATCTAATTATAGAGTAGGCTCTGGTCTGATTTTTCTGAGGTAAACAGTTTGGATGGCAACTTATAAATACCAAAACTAATAGGAACTATGTAAGTCCAATGTAGCATAAGAACAGTAGTGTCTATCTTGAAGAGATTTAGGTTCACATAAGGTCACCATACATCATCATGAACATTTCATAAATTATAGGCCATATTACAGTGTTTATCTTTTTCAGTGCATTTAAGCTATCTTTTTACAAGAAAGAATTAGTTTTAGTTTTCAAATGACAAAAGTGAAAAGAGTTACAGGGACAGCAGTAGCAGAAGATTACACTTCATGACAGATGAGCTTCTAAAAAATGTAAATAAAGCCAGCAGGTAATCTAAATATCACAAATAATAAGGCATTAATTGTTAAACTTACTATATCTTCAAGACAAAGAATAGACATCCCTTCAAAGGACCCAGAGACTATTCACTAAAACTGTACATCAGGCTACAAAGAAAATAATATCAGATGCTTATATTGGTGTATACTGTATATCAGCCTCTTGGATAAGCTCTTCACATACATTAACTCTATCCCAACAATTCTTCAGAGTATGTATGTTATTACTTCCAGTTTTGCACACAGGAAAAGAAAAATCACAGAATGCTTAGGTCATTTGTGCTAAGATTGCACACAGCTAGTAAACAGCAGAGCTGGTGTTTCACTCAGATCACCTGAGTCCCACCCTTTTGTTATTTTTCTTTTTAACACAGGGTCTTACTGTGTAGCGTAGGTGGACCTTGAACTCACAGTGACTCTCCAATCTCAGCCTCCTGAGTACTGGAAATACAGGCTTGTGCTACCATGCCCAGCATCCACGCTGTGCTTCTACTTCCCCCAGTCCTGGGGATCGAACCCAGGGCTGTACACTGTCAATCTTTTATAGATACACATGATGATAGCATTCATCATGGGGAATTTGTGCCTGTATATGATATACCTTGCTTCTTTTTTTTCCATTCCCTTCCCCACCCTTCAACCCTCCTCCCCTCCTTATTCACAAAAGCTGTTTCTATTATCCCTTTCTATTCTCTTTTTTTCTAGTCCTTTCTTTCCACCTCACTTTTCATTGCCTCCTCATTTAAACATTTTCTTCCCATTTCTCAAATTTATTATACATTTTGGCCCTTATTTATACTTTCAGTTTCTCATGCCAGAGAAACAATGCAGTTTTAAAATGTGTGTCTGATTTATTTCTCTTAAGAGTATGTTTTCAACATGCATCCATTTAACTAGAAATATATCAAATTTATCCTTCTTTATGGCTGAGTAATACTCAACTATACTTAAAAAAAACACTTTTTCTTTATCCATTCATTTTTTGATGGGCATTTGGACTGTTTACAAGATGTAGTTATTACAAACTTTGCCACTATAAACATGTACATATATTGCTGTGGTATAATGCTTTTAATTCTTTTGGGAAGATAACAAGAAGGAGAATAGCTGGGGAGAATGGAACCTCTAGTTTTAATTTCTTGAGGAATATCCACACTGATTTCCATAGTAGTTGCACCAGTCTGTACTCCCACCAGTGGTGGAGAAGGTTTCCATTTTCCCACAGTCTTTTATTATTGGTTGATTTCTTGATAATAGTCATTTTTTCTGGAGTAAGATGGAATCTCAGAATTGTTTTAATTTGCATCTCTCAAATGATGTGGGATGTTGAATATTTATTCATATATTTATTTACTATTTGTATTTCTTCATTTGAGAAGTATCTGTCCATTTCAGATGCTCATTTTTGGATTGGGTCTTTAAATTTGGGGACTCTGATATTTTTTAGTTCTTTATATATTCTAGATATAAGTCCTTGGTCTGAGGAACAGCTGGCAATTTTTTTCCCCACTCTGTGGGTTATCTTTTCATTTCATTGGTGTTTTCTTTTGCTGTGTAAAAGGTTGTTAATAAGATGATATTCTAGTTGTTGATTACTTGGTATATTTCCTGAGTGGCTGGGTTTTGTTTATAAAGTCTGCTTTCACTGATGTCTTTGAGAGTTCTGATTTAGTGTTTCTGTTTTAATTTTTAGATCTTTGATCCATTTCAATTTTACCTTAGGGCATGGTAAAAGATATGAGTCAGGTTTAGTCTTTGGCACATCAAAAGTCAGTCCTACCAGCATCATTGATTAAATAGGCTCTCTCTCTTCCAGTGAAAGTGTTTGGCTTCTTTTTCAGCGATAAGATGACTGGCTGTTTGGAGTTGTGTCTGCATCTTCTAATCTGCTCCATTAATCCTTTTTTTTTCTTTTTCCAGTATCATGCTATTTTTTTTTAACACAATAGCTTTGTAGTATAATTTCAAGCCAGAGCTTATGATACCTCTTGTTTTGCCTTTGTTGCCCAAAATTTCTTTTTATATTTTAAATTTCTTCTGGTTACAACTGAATTTTAGGATTGTTTTTTCCAGTTCTGTGATGCATAATGCTGCTATTTTGATTGAGATTGCATTAAATTTATATAACAATTTTGGAAGTATGCCATTTTCATTATGTTGGTTCTTCCTACCCAAAAACAGGGGATATTTTTCCATTTTTTGATATCCTCTTAGACATATTTTTTTCAGAATACATTTTCAGTATAGATATTTTGCTTCCCTTGTTAGATTGATTCCTAAGTATTTCATTTTTTGATGCTATTGTGAAAAGGGTTGTTTCCATAATTTTTCTCTTAGTGAGTTTTTTATTTGTGTACAGCAACGCTATTGATTTTGAGTGTTGACTTTGTACCCAGATGCACTACAGAATTTGGCTATTAAGTCTAGAAGAATTTTGATGGAGTATTTGTGGTCTTCTATGTAGAGTATTATGTCATCCACAAATAATTATAATTTAACTTCTTCTTTTGCTATCCTTATTCCTTTTATTTCTTTCCCTTATCTAATTGCTCTGGTTAATATTTTCAGAACTATATTGAATATGAGTGGTGACAATGGACATTCTTGTCTTGTTCTTGATTTCAGAGTGAAAGATTTTCATTGCTGTCCTTTTAGTATGATGTTGGCTGTTGGTTTGTGATAGATGTCTTTTATTAGATTGAGATTAAACACTATATTCAACTTTCTGAAGGTTTTCATTTTATCATGATTTCATGTTAGACTTTGTCAAATGCTTTTTCTGCATCTACTGAAATGATCATATGACTTTTGTCCTTGTCTTTGTTGATGTGGTGCATTATATTTATAGATTTGCATATATTGAACCATTCCTGTATCCTTGGGATGAACCCTATTTGTTCATGGTGTATAAATCTTGATGATTTATTGCATTCTGTTTGCCAGTATCTTACCGAGGCTTTTTCATCTATGTTCATTGGGATGGTTGGCTGGTAGTTCTCTTTGTTGGTTGGATGAATCATTCATTCCTTTTGGTATCAGAGTAATGCTTGCTTCCAGGAATGAATTGCTTCACTCTTAAATTCATTAAAGATTTTGAGAAGTAGCAGCATTTGAACTTCTCTGAATTTCTTGTAGAATTCATCAGTGAATACTTCAGGGCCTGCACACTTTAAATTACATTTTCAATTTCATTGATTGATATTGATTTGTTTAGAACTTTTGTATATTCTTGATTCAGCTTTGGTAATTCATATGTATCTAGGAATCTGCCCATTTCTTCTGTTTTAGAGCTTATTAGAATACAAGTTTTCAATGTATGTATTGATGATCTTCTGGATTTATGAAGAATCTGTTGTGATTTCACCCTTTCCCTTTCTAATTATATGGATTTGGGTCTTTCTTTTTCTTTTATTTAAAAAATAAGGTTGGTTATGGGTTTGCGCATTTTATTTAATCCTTCAAAAAACTAACTTTTTGATTCATTGACTGTATTACTTCTTAGCTTCCATTGCATTAGTTTTTGCTCAGATCTTTATAATTTCCTCCCTTGTATGAGCTTTGTGACTGACTTGATCTTCTTTGTCTAGAAGCTTGAGGTTCACCATTAGGTTGCTTATTTGAGCTTGCTTTGTTTTTCTGATATGAGAATTCACTGTTATAAATTTCTCTCTTATGACTACTTTCGTCACAACCTATAAGTTCCAGTATGCTGTAGAATTTGTCTAATTTCTTCTTTAATTTCATCTGTGACCCATTGGTTATTCAGGAGGATGTTATTTAATTTTCATATGTTTTTGAAGATCTTGTGATATTTTTTGCCATTGATTTTGAATTTCATTAAAGTATGATCTGATAATATACATGTAATTCTTTTGCATTTACTTAAGTATGTTCTATGATATAGTATGTGATCTATATTGGAGAACATTCCATGTGTAGCTGAGAAGAATGTGTATTCTGATGTTGTGGGTTAAAACATTCTGTAGACATCTACTAAGTCCATTTGTTCATAAGTTTGGTTTATTTCTAATATCTTAATATTGATTTTTTTGTTTAGTTGATCTGCCTATTTATATAGTGTACTATTGAGTCCACAGTTACAACTGTGTTAGTGCTTATTTGATTTTTTAAGTCTGTTAATATTTGTTTTACACATCTTGATGTATTGGTGTTTGGTACATAATATTTATGAATGTTACTTCTTTCTCTTGGATTGTTCCCTTTACACTTTGTACAGTTTGTTTTCAAATAGAATACCTATTGCTGCTTTTTTCTGTTTTCTTGTCACATGGAGTATTGTTTTCCATCCTTTGACTTTCAGTTTATAAATTTCTTTTTGAGTTAAATGTATTATTTGCATGCAATGTATTGTTGAATGTCACTTCTTGATCCATTCTATCAGTGTGTTTATTTTGATTGTAAACTGAGACAATTTACACTGATAGTTACAACTGATATGTATTGACTTATCCTTATCATGCTATTTTCCTGTTCCTGGTTCTCCTTTTTCCACCTCTGTTTAATTGCTTGCCTTGCATATTGGATTCATTTCATTGGGGATAATGAAGTTGTAGTCCTTGTTACCTCTTTCTAGAATGTTCTTCAGAGCATTTTTGAAGTGTTGGTTTTGTGGTCATGCATTTCTTTAGCTGTTCTTTGTCTTGGAAGTATCTTATTTCTCCATCAATCTTGAAAGATAGTTTTGTGCAGTATATCAATATAGGTTAGAGTTTCTTTTAGGACTTGAAATACTTCAAGCTCTCCTTGACTTGACAGTTTGTGTTGAGAAGTCTGTTAAGATTTTGATGGGATCTCTTTTGTAGGTAATTTGTTTCTTTCCTGTAACAGCTTTTAATATTTTTTTTTTGTGTTGAATTTCTGGAATCCTGACTATTATATACCTTGGTGTAGATTTTTTTGATCACAGGTAATTGATGTTCTACATGCATCAGTTATCTGTGTGTCAAATTCTTTTTCCATTCTTGGGAAGTTTTCTGCCATTCCTTCTGCAAACAGATTTTTTGATGGCATTTGCATTGTCTTTTTAATTGACTCTGATCAATCCTATGCTATTCTTTGTTTCATCTAGCAGCTGTTGGATTGATTTTTCATGGTCCTTTGCTGTTTTAAGAAGTCTTTCTTTTCATGATCATTAACTCCAAACCTGTCATATATCTGATAGTCTTGTCCTCACAATGCTGATTCTGCTGCATATACTTTCAGCTGAATTTCTAGTCTCCTGGATATCTGTTTGAATCTGATTCATGGATTTATTTCATTTCTTTCCTAATTGGGGCATTCATGGTTTTCATCACTTTCTCAAGCTCTTCTATTTTTAAAAATCTGTATCTGCTCTGGAGCTATTAACCAAATCTTTCATTAAATCTTTCATTCTCTGTAATTATCTGAGATATTGTTTCTGACTTGATTTTTTTCTGGAGCCTCATACTACTGCATTGTTACTTTCACTATTCCCACTTCAGAGAGTCTATTTGGGTGACTTTCAAATTGTTCCGGCTCATTGTCCCCTGGGTTTGTCTTTGGTGAGCTGGAGTCTGGGGTTGTGCCTTACTTAAGTATCTTCTAATTTTCTATTTTTTAAAGTTTAATTCCTGAGTTGATGCTTCTAAATTGATTGTAGCTTTATTGCTAGTATTTAGAATCCTTAGGAAATGACTACTTCTCAAAGATTTCTTCTAGGTGTAGCTTGACTTTGGGTTTGAGTTTGTTGCAAGGTCCTACCCCTTCAATTTATTGGGAATGAGAAGCTGTGGTAATTACTGATTTGCCACTTTTAACGCTAGGAACAATGTTTGTGGTAATATAACAAAACCTAACTGAATTTCTCAGAGTATCTCTGATGGAACCTCTTCCCCTGTTCAGCCATGTAATAAACTCTCAATATAATGAAAACTAAAACAAACCAGAAAATTATATGTAGTATACATGCCCTCAATATGGTAGTTCTATCTTCAGAGGAGAAACTTTAAAATAGATATGGGGAAAAATAGAAAAATAAAAGAAGAGGAAGAGATTAGAAGCCAGGCTGGTGCACAAAGGAAGATTATGGGAATTTGGGAAACCAGTCAAGAAGACAGGAGGGAAAGAGAGAAGGAAAATATATAAACAAAAGCAGAACAAAACAACAACAACAAGCTAGAAACAATGTTCACACTCATATAAAAGCAAATATAAACAATAGAGAATAAAGAAAACAAGACAAAAACCAAAAACTCAAAAAAGAGAAGAAAATAAAAAAAATGTTCACTTTAAAGTGAGTCTTTGTAGTCACCATAGACAAATAGAGCAGACAAAGCCCAGATCCATGTTGATTAATCCCTGTAATCCATCCATAGATTTAACATGGGGCAGTGTATAATGCCAGTAACCCACACCTTTAGCTCCACTGAATTCAGTCTGGTTTTCCTGGCTGTGAGGCTAAAGGCCAATTTGTACAACTTACAACACGTTGTGTGCCTCCTGCTGCTCTGAATTTTACTCCTTGACCTACTTATGGCTTGAACTCAGTTTCACCTACCCTGACACTGGGAGCTTCTAGATGGAGATAGCTTGTAGCTGGTGTAAATCTGAGCTCAGCTGGCTCCTTTGCAAGATGACTCCTGGCCAGTCACCCCCTTTTGGGGGATGTCTGATCCCAAATAACTCATCAGCCCCTGAAATCCGCTGTGTCTGCTTCTCCATTCCACTGATGTGTTGCTCTGTGGAGGCCTCTAATTTTGCCAGTGGTCTTCGTGCTTCTGAATGTTTGAGCTGCCCCTCCTATGCAGTGAGTTAGGGTTCAGGGAGAAAGCACTGTTTCCCACCTCCTTTCTGCTGATGTCCCTCTTTGCTGTCCCCGTGGGCTTCAGTTGTCATTTCTGATCCTTGCTGGTTCCCTCCTTCTTCTCCTCCTATTGACACATTTCAGTGCTTTTCATTACTCTGCCATCTCCCTGGAAGTCCATGCTATGCTCTTAACTGCAAGGTCAGAAGCACTCTTCAATAAAGTCTCAACAATGAAATTATTTCAGGTATTTCAAGATAGAATTCTGATGATTTCAGCAGTTCATGTGTATGTTTTTTCTCCCGAATGTACAGCTATGGAGTGTTTTACGAATGTGTCCTTCAGTACACTTAAACTTTTAAGAGTAAATGCTAAGCAATATATAACTCTGTATCTGTGCTTGGGTTTGGCTTCATGAGTCAGTGGGAGAGCATCGATAAATGCTTATGAAATAAATAAATTGGAAATGATTCAAAATGATTAAACCCAGTGAAATCGTATCAACGCTTCCAATCATCCTTCTTTGCTTAGCTCATGTTGGGAGCAGTACCAACTGCTCACTATTATTTATTTATATCCTTACCCATCCCTATAGGTGAATTCATAACAGTAGAAGGCCCTTGTTATTTTTGTCATGTGTAACAACAGTAAGCTGAAGTTGTATAAATCAAAATTGTGCTAACAGAAATACTAATACTGTAGGTTATAGCTTATTGTGTATTATCTCTGCAAATAGGCTTGAGATTTCTTTCCCAACTGAGGAGAAACAGTTGCTCTGGAGGATTGGCTGATGTCATCTAACACAGTCATATGATTTTCTATTAATAATCAAGTCTGGGAAAGATTCCTACAGTAATTATCAAAAGTTAGTAATATATGAAAAAATATTGTTAGGACTGAATTAATTGTCTTGTTCTGACCTCAATTGATTACAAAGAAAATTTAAAAAATAAAAGCCACAGAAATTTTTTAGGCAACTAGAAATTTAGAATATTATGTGTTTACAATGAAGGTATTTAGAGAGGCATCCAAAACAACTGCATATGAAAAAACTGCTAATTGACAAACATTTGATTATTTTGACATATTAAGTCCCTGTAGACTTCATGAAAAAAAAAAAAGATTAGATGTCTTATAGTAGAACTGTCCATTATGCTTTGTTCAAAAGGTAAGTCATTCCAAGGAGGGGGAGCTGGTGTTCTTTAGTAATAGTGCAACCTATATTATTCAGAAATTTGTCAGCATGTTAGGGTTATTTTTGAAATGCAGGATGAACTTTATTTAATTATGTATCCCCTTAAATTAGTTATTTACAATTGAAGAATGCTTAGTTATTATCTCTTTTTCTGTACCTAGAGGTGATGTTATTTTTAAATGGGACTTTCACATATTAGTGATTAGTATGATTCACTCCTGGAAGCAAAATTACATTGAAATTAGTAAACCCTATTGATGGCTTTATAGTTGAACTTTTCGGGAATAGAGCTTGCTCTGATCTAAGAAGAGGCTGATATAAATTTAATAAGCTGAATCTTTACATTAATTTGGCAATGGTGAAAACTATTTGCCATCTTGGAAGCAGATGCTGTAACTTTTTTCTTCTTTCCATGGGTTGATTTACAGCTTGAGTCCAGGAAAAGCATTAGTTGGATACCACTGAAGCTCGGAAGCTGATTCCCTTTGAGACTCCATTTAGCATCTTAGCTTACAACTCTTGAGTGAGAACACATTGGAGATAGCACTGCAGTGCCTGGAAAAGAAATCTAGGGGAAGTCTGATATTATTTCTCCCAAAGCCCCTATTTAATTTTTTAAAAAATAGAAGCCCTACTATGAACATTGTAATACATATACAATTAATATTAGTTATGTAAAAATAATTCTTCTAAATTACAGGAAGAAAGGAGAGAGGGAGAATTTTGGGAAGAAAAATACAAAATCACTTTATTATATTGTTTTCCAGAGAGATTTTCCAATGAGTAATTTATTAAATTACTCTTTGACCCTCTGAGCTTTCCCACTCCATTGTGCTCATTATCAAATAGAACTGAATTAATAGATGTAAGTAGGGTTTTTAAAAGTTGGCTTATCAAAAATTCAATTTGACAGTATAAAACCTTGGACTCAACTGTAGAAAACAAAATCTCATTCCATTTTTTTCTTTTCTCTTTTTCTTGAATGACTCTTATTTTTTCTCCCTATTACTTTCTGAAGTATAACCTAAGAAACCACGCCTAACTATTAAGCATTCAGGTCAACAAAAACAGGCCAGTCTGAAGTTATGTAGCAAAGTATGCCAAATATATCAGAAAAGAAATTGCTCTTAAATTAGCAGATATGATATTGAGTTAAGAAGATTATACAGGATAGGTCTTTCTTTGGAAAGAATATGTGTTCCAAAACTTTTATATAAATAAATCTTTTATTTTAAATATTTTCATCAAAGTACAAAAATATGATACTTATAGTTTTGTCATAACCTATTTAAAATTAATGAGCAAAAATGAACTTATGTTAAATTAAAATATGAAAAATTTATTGCTTTGATTTCTTTTTCCTTTTTGCTATGCTCTTTAAAAGATATCAGACATCATTTAAATTCACTTTCATATTTAAATGGGAATTTATAAAATCTTTGAGCTTTTTCTGACAGAAATACAATTCTATTGTTATAGTTTATAATTTTACAATAATTCATTGATATTATCTAATACCTTGTCCATAATCACATTTTTATAATGGTCTCAATAATGTAATTGTAGTCAATAAATACATAGAGAAGTGTTCAGTATCACTTGCCACTACAGAAATTCAAATTAAAACAACACTGAGAATCCATTTTACCCAGAAAGGGTGGACATCACCAAGAAATTAAATAATAATAAATGTTGGTAGGACTTCAGGGGAAAAAAGAACACTTCTAACATTAACTAGTACTATTACTAGGGAGATCACTATGAAGATTGCTAAACACACTAAAACTAGAAATGCAATTTAACACGACTATTTCCCTTCTAAATAGTTTTCTGATAGAGTTAAGGACTTAGATTACGGTGACACATAAATGCTCAGGCTTATAGCAGTACAATTCATAATAGCTAAGTCTTGGAAGCAGCCTGTTTATTCACCAACAGATGAATGGGTAAAGAAAATGTAGCCTTTATTCACAATGGAGTACTGTTCTTCCGCAAAGAAAGGCAAACTTGAATCATTTCCAGGGAAAAGAATACACCTTAAGACTATACTTTTATGTGAAACCAACTGACACAAAAGCTTAAATATTATATGTTTTAACCTATATGAGAAACCAAAAATATAAATAAAGAGCAAAATAAGATAATTAGGAAATAGCAAAATAGATCTTTTATATATGGAAAGGGAACCAAGAGATGAGAGGGAGGGAGAAGGGGAATGAGATTAAACAAAAGGAACTGAGATGTGTTGCACAGATGTACCAGCTCCTCAGGAGGAATGGGGTCACTGTGCACTATGCACACACACACAAACCCTACAACCAGAGAACATAAAAGGAAGGTGTTCAAAAGATGGAGGGAAAGGGGAATGAATTCATGCGCCAACTCTCCATCATGACAATAATTTTGTACTGCAACATGTGTCGATTTTAAAAATAAGTCATTTTGTAGTTGCCTTGTTTGAAATAGGATCCAAATATGATCTGCACTTTCTATTTGGGGTTATGTTTTTCTTTTCTTTTTAAAAAATTTTTATTTAAAGAGAAAAAAAAGCATGTAAAGGGTAGAGATAATACAGAATTTCAGAGAAAAGATAAACAATAAGAAATCACTAGGTGATAAATTACATATTGTCCTCTTAGAAATAGTTGTTCAAGTTACAAAGTAGATCGTCAAACAGTGAGAGTGTAAATGGCTATGCATACATGTCTCTACATGTATTTCTATCCTTTCTGTATTAGAAGGAAAGACAAAACATAGCAAGATAAAAGAAAACAATTTCCTATACAAACATGAAACCAAAGAGTCATATAAAACCACAGTACAAGGTGATCTAA
>PVLA01003407.1:110717-215152 GCA_004027455.1 Hydrochoerus hydrochaeris
TAAATGAATATAGCAGTATAATTGAATATAGCAGTACATAACAATATTAGTAAAAAATAAAACATTGTAGACAATATAAAACTTCAAAGGCAGGTAATAATCAAACCAGAGTGGATATTCTAGTGAATCTTGTCATCTTAAGTGCAGTTGCCTATACTCTCAGACTTGATACTATCAATCATAACAGCTTTGAATAAAACCTATCAATACAAAACAGTGACCTAACAAACCAGATTTGATTACAATCAGTTATGGTAAAACAGTGTAGGTTTTACAGAGCTTTAGATTGACTTAATAGGAAATTAAGGATGATTACCGTACTATATCCTGTTATTTTCGGGATTACTGTTTGTACCCTCAAATCTAGTACAGGTAGAATGACTGGAACAGAATATAATAAATCTAAGCAGAGTAGTGTAATGTGGGTTTTTAAATCCTGGTGTACTATTAACAATATAGTGTATCAAGGCCATCTATGTTAGAGATTATAGCCAACCTTCTCTGCCTCATTTCTGCTATGCTATTTTTCTGACTGTTTGTCTACTTCTCTCCTTCATTCTACTGTCTGCCCCACTCATTGAGCCCTTTCTGCCATTGTTCCTAAAAACCTGGTATTTTTTTCTCTCTCTGTAGAATGTCCTTCAGTATTCTCAGTAGGGTTGGATTGGTGGTCACAAACTCACCCAGTTTCTCTTTGTCATGGAAGTATCTTGTTTCTCCATTAATTTCTAGTGACAGTTTTGCAGCGTATATCAATCTGGGCTGGAGGTTATTTTCTTTCAGGGCTTGGAATATTTTGCTGCAAGCTCTTCTTGATTTGATGGTCTGTTTGGAGAAGTCAGCTGTGATCCTGATGGGCTTACCTTTATAGGTAATCTGTTTCTTTTCTCTGACGGCTTTTAATATTCTGTTTTTATATTGAATTTCTGGTATCTTGATTATTATATGTCTGGGTGTAGATCTGTTTTGGTTGTAAGTGGCTGGGGTTCTGTATGCCTCACACAACCGAATGTCATTTTCTTTTCCCATGCTTGGGAAGTTTTCCTTAATTATTTCCGTAAATAGCCTTTGTAATTCTCCTGCATGTATTCCTGCTTCTTCGTTCACATTTCTTATTCTTGCATTGTAGAATAGATTCTCTTATCATCTTCTAGCCTTTGTATTGTTACTGCCTGTTTCCTTGTTATTTTTAAGAGATCTTTCCTTTCATAATCACACATTGCAAACTTGTCTTCAAGTTTTGATAGTCTATCTTTAGTTTCTTTTAAGGCACTTTGCCAGCTTTCAATGGAATTTTTAATTTCCTGGTAGTCTCTTTGAATCTGCTTCATGTATTCTATATTTTCTTTATATTCTTTATCGAATGTTTCTCTCCTTTTTTTGTGTTCCTCCCTTCTACCATCTGTATCTTCCTGAGAGATGCTCCCTGAGAGCATTGCTTTTATTAATCTACTCATATCTTGCTTTACATGATTTAATATTTCAGTTTTGAGCTTGTCTACAAGGTCCCGAATATATCTTTTAATGTCCATTGAAGCCATGCCTGCTGTTGCATGTTTACTGCCCTCAGTCTCCCTTGTTTTTCCCTCTCCTGGATCAGGGCTCTCAGGGTTCTGGGCTGGGGGCCTGTTCCTGCCTCTGTCTCCTGTCATGGTCCCGGCTTCCTCCACACAGGTCACATTGAAGGTCCCAGCCCCCTTTCCTGTTGGCCACTCCTCCTCTGAAGCAGGCTTGCAAGGGTCCTCCCTCCTCTCCTGACTGCTCTTATCACTGAGGTGCAAGCAGCGGCTGCCTAAGCCTGCCCCTCCCCACCAGGCCAACCAAACTGCAGAGGCCTTCCCTGGGTTAGTGCTTGCTAGGTGCAGGGAACCAATTTGGGATGGCTTATAGGGCCCCAGCCAGGGGCACGGCCCAGTCCAAGCAAATCCCATGAATCTGCTTTGGGGAGGGAGGAACCAACTGAAGTCACTGTTGCTCCCAGTTCAGGCTCCTCCTGCCAGATTCCAACATGTCACCCATTTGATCGAGCCCTTCCCATGAGGGGGCGTGTCCCAATCCCAGTACTGACCATGGATTAATGAAAGTCCCTTTGCCGGCTCCGCTCTCTGTCGGGCTCACCAACCCCCAACTTCAGCGCTGCTCTGCTTCTTGTGAGTCGTGGTGGGAACGAGTTTGTGCGGCCGTGGTGGATTCAGGCTGGTGCAAATTCAGTCTGCTGCAAAATTGGCGGGTCACAGTGAAAACACTGTGTCCAGCTGTTCCAGTTGTAGTCCCAATGTAGTTAATGAGCTTTTTTATGTTTTCATTTCTTCCTGTGTCAAGAGGATCCATCACCCTCTGTCTGGGTCTCTCCAGGGTGTTTTATTCTGGCGTATGAGTTGTTTCTCCCAGGAGGCTCTGTTTTTTGTTGCTCACTGATCGGCCATCTTGTCTTCCTCACTGGGTGTTATGTTTTTCAAACCTCTTCTTTTTTTTTTTTTGAACTCAAGACCTCATGCTTGCCAGGCAGGCATTTATGCTGCTGAGCTAAATCCCTGGCCCTTTCAAACCTCTTTTAATCTGGATCTGTTCACCCTTCATTTTTCAAATTCTTGCCAATTGTTTTTTGCAGAAATTGGGTCAACTGCCTGATGAACTTCCTTACATTTTGGATGTGGTTGCTCCTACTATAATCACATCATTTGTTCTTATATTTTGTGTAAGTGGAAATCAACTTTCAAGGCTTCATTAAGTTCAGAATTAACGAAGACTTACTCAGATGCATTCAGTTTAATTAAAAGCAGTTATGATTGATTTACATGTGCCATTGATCAGTTGTGGAAATAAGGCAAGGGAGGCTTTGTAAAAGGAAACCTACAGTAACCTGAAGAACAGTGAAATATTAATTTTTGCTTATGGAGAAGTTGATTAAGTTAAAACTTATCAAAGCAGGCATTTTTCTTATAGCAGACTGGCATTTGTCAAGGAGCTTTCTGAGAATCTCATGGCTTAAAGCACCAAGAAATACTCCAGTATTTTATTTCCAGGTGTAGCTAGTGCTGAACTCTCCCTCTTACTTAAGCTGAGATTGCACCCTTTCTCTATTAAAAATAGAGTCTGCTAAGTGAGCCCTGATTGTGTCAGTCTTTTTGATCCAACACAGCAATGGATTAAATGTTATGTTCCCCTTTCCCAAATTTATGTGCTGAAATTCTTATATGGTATTAGGGTGTGATGGTATTAGGAAGTGATTAAGTCATGAGGATGGATTGCTCATGCATGGGATTAGTACCTGTAAAAGAGACCTCATAGAACTCTATTTCTTCCCCTACTTGTGAAGAACCAGCTAGAAAGCAAGTGCTGACCAGATAACAAATCTGCTAGTGCCTTGGGCTTGGCCTTGGACTTCCCAGCCTCCAGGATGGTGAACAGTACATTTTTCTTGTTCATAAATTATCCAGTTTATGGTATCTTTGGTATAGCCGCCAAAACAGACTAAAACATATCTGGGTGTCAGGCTAGCATTATGTTGGTATAGCAATTTTTAATTATGTTCATATCATTTAGTAAAAAAAATAGAGATATAAAGACAAGAAATATTTAGACTCTGACTTTTTATGAAGTTTTTAATTGACTTACAAACAACCAGGACAATAAACTCCATGGATCATTCTGGAGCCAACCTTACATAGTTACTTGGATTTTTTTCTTTCAAATTTATGATTTCATTTTTCTGAAACTATTTACCCAGGTTTTAGTTTATGCACTGGCTGAATAAATGGTTGGTCTGTAAATGGTCAGGAACAATTTCATTAGTTAGGACTATCCAAGCCAATAAATTTTGAGTGTGCTTCAATCACTTGGGATGTTTTTTGTGTCTGGTCACAATTATTTATAAATGGTGGATCACATATTTTGGTCTAAAGAAAAAGAAGTCCTAGTGATATATGGTGTCTTGGATCTTTTTTGTTGAGCTACCATGCCAGGACCCTCCCAAAATACAAGAAGCGGCAGGATTTATTTCCACTCCTTTGAAAGGCAGGATGATCTTAACAATGTAGGTTACATTTTGATACTAGTAGTCCAGGAGATTCAACTAATTATATAGAAAAAAAATGTTCCTTTGTGTTTGTGCTGGAAGGATGTAGTGATAATTGCCTGGTATTATTTGCTGCCTGAATATATTTGGTCTAATTACAAAGAACAAACATTTCTAGGTAGAGTTAAACAAATCATGTGATTGTTCTGAATTGTTTTATGAGAAAATGGTTGGATCACAACTTGCATTATTTGTTACCTGCCCCTTTCTAATATCCCATGGGTGTCTGTGATGTTCTGGATGCATAAGTAACTACAGTAATTGTGGGGATGGGGCTAGAATTCAACTGAAACATGTGATTAGGTATGTTTGGTTAAAATTTTTAGAAGGGTCTGAAGCACATAAGAAATTTTATGATTGACAGCATCAGAAGCTGTGGAAATTTTCTGTTTGTTTCTGCTAATTTTTTGTTTAAGATGGAGGCCTTTTAGTGAACTCAGGGTTGACTTTCTAGTGGGGATGGGTATTCATACAGTAAAGCCCTTATTATGTTTGCATTGATAAGTATAAACCCATGGGTTGTATGTTCTGGAGTTTCAGAGCAGCATTAGAGGTTAGAAACACTTGAAATTATGTTTTTCAGTACAGTTCTAAGGCTTTCACTGGTGTCTTTCCCCGTGTTACCAGTATGCTGGTTATTTATTATGCATGAGTGTGTTCACTGGTATTTCTTTAAGAAATGCAGCTTGCATTTGTTGGGTATGATATTGTAAATGACGGCAGGTTTTGAAAACATCCAACAAGATCAGACTGTAATGAGGTAATGTTGGTCAGAAATAGAATAAGTATTTATGAGGATTCTGTGATGTGAACTGCACAGTTGTTAAGGCCAAAGTAGAACTTTATGATAAGGTGAACTGAATTCTTTTGTAAATAAGAATCATTCTGTTTTGATTTTGAATACTGTTTAAGCATATTGTTTTGACAATGTATCTATAAAAAAGAAAAACAGCACAAATTTTTATTATTCATTAATAATTTCTTGTTTATGTTGTGCAGGACTGGAAATTATGAAGCCATTTTGCACACTTGGTAGGATAAGAAAATGAGTAAATATAATCTTATTGTTGGGGTTAGTGTTCTCATAGATTTAGTGTTTCTCTTTTAATATTCAGAACTTAGATCCATTTAGACTTTAGTTGTGTGCATGGTGATAGGCATGGATCTAGTTTTAGTCTTCGGCATGTGGAGAGCCAATTTTTCCAGCACCATTTATTGAACAGGCTATCCTTCCAGTGAACATGTTTAGCCCCTTTGTCAAATATCAGGTGACTGAGTGTCTTTGTAGTTGTGCTTGCATCTTCTAATCTGTTCCATTGATCCTCAGGTCTATTTCTTTGCCAGTACCAGGCTAATTTTACCACTGTGGCTTTGTAGTATAGTTTCAAGTCAGGAATTGAGATGCCTCCTGCCTTGCCTTTGTTGCCCAGAATTGCCTTTGCTATTCTAGGTTTGTTCTGTTTCCAAATTAATTTTAGGAGTGTTTTATCTAGGTCTGTGAGGTATGTCAATGGTATTTTGATTGGGATTGTGATAAATCTGTATAACAGTTTTGGGAGTATGGCCATTTTCACAATGTTGGTTCTTCCTAGCCAAGAGCAAGGAATATCCTTCCATTTTCTAATATCCTCTTCAATCTCCTTTTTCAGTGTAGTATAATTTTCATCACATAGGTCTTTTACATTCTTAGTTAGGTTGATTCCCAAGTATTTCATTTTTTAAGATGCTATTGTGAAAGGCAATATTTCCATAATTTCTCTCTCTCAGTGAGTTTTTTGTTTGTGTACAGGAATGCTATTGATTTTTGAGTATTGACTTTGTATCCAGCTACACTGCTGAATTTGTTTATTACCTCTAGTAGTCTTTTAGTGGAGTTTTTTTGGTTTTCTATATAGAGTATCATGTCATCTGCAAATAGAGATAATTTAACTTCTTCCTTTCTATCTTTATTCCTTTTATTTCTCTCTCTTGTCTGATTGCCCTGGCCAGTGTTTCCAGCACTGTATTGAATAGGAGTGGTGAGAGAGGACATTCTTGTCTTGTTCCTGATTTTAAAGTGAAAGTTTTCAGTTTTTGTCCATTTAATATAATTTTAGCTGTTGGTTTTTTATAGATAACCTTTATAAGATTGAGGTAGACACCATGTATTCTGAGTTTCTGAAGGGTTTTTATCATGAACCTGTGTTGGACTTTATCAAAAGCTTTTTCTGCATCTATTGATACTACCATGTGGTTTTTGTTTTTGGCTCTGTTGATGTGGTGTATTACATTTATTGATTTGTGTATGTTAAACCATCCCTGCATTCCTGGGATGAACCCCACTTGGTCATGATGTATAATCTTCTTGATGCATTCTATTTGCCAGTATTTTGTTGAGAATTTTTGCATCAATGTTCATTAGTGAGATTGGCGTATAGTTCTCCTTTTGGGTTGGGTTCTTCTCTGGTTTTGGTATGAGAGTTATACTTGCCTCCAGGAATGATTTAGGGAGGACTGCTTCCTTTTCAATTTCATTGAAGAGTGTAAGGAGTATTGAAATCAAATCTTCTCTAAGTTTCTTGTAGAATTCAGCCGTGAATCCATCAGGACCTGGGTTTTTCCTTGGTAAATTTTAAATTACATTTTCCATCTCAATAGCTGATAGTGGGTTATCCAAAATTGCTGTATCTTCTTGGTTGAGCTTTGGTACTTCATGTATTTCTAGAAGCCTGTCTATTTCCTCTGTGTTTTCCATCCTATGTGAGTAGAGATTTTTCAATGTAGGTGTTCATGATCTTTTGAATTTCCATGGGATCTGTAGTAATTTCCCCCTTTTCAGTCTTTATTGAGTGAATTTGGGTTTTTTCTTTCTATTTCTGTATGAGGTTAACTAGAGGTTTGTCAATTTTGTTTATTCTATCAACCAGCTTTTTGATTCATTGATTCTTTGTATTGTTTTTTTAGTTTCAATTGCATTGATTTCTGCTCTAATCTTTACAATTTCCTCTCTTCTGTGTGCTTTGGGTTTAACTTGCTCTTCTTTTTCTAGAAGCTTGAGATGAAGCATTAGGTTGTTTATTTGTGTTTGTTCTGTTTTCTTGATATGACTATTTATTGCTATATATTTACCTCTTAGGACTGCTTTCACTGCATCCCACAGGTTACAGTATATTGTTTCCACATTTTCATTGAATTGTAGGATTGCTTTATTTCTTCTTTAATTTCATCTGTAGCCTACTGGTTGTTCAAAAGGTTGTTATTTAATTTCCATGTATTTATGCAGGTTTTACAATTTTTTTGCCATTAATTTCCAATTTCAGTGAGCTATGGTCAGATATTATGCATGAGATAATTTCAATACCTTTGCAGTTACTTAAGAGTGTTTTATGGCATAATATGTGGTCTATTTTGGAAAATGTCCCATGTGCAGCTGAGAAGAATGTGTACTCTGATGTGGTTAGGTGGAACACTCTGTAAACATCTACTAAGTCCAATTGCTCACAGGTATGATTCAGTTCTATTATTTCTTTGCTGACTTTTTGTCTAGTTGATCTGTCTCTTTGTGACAATGGGGTATTAAGGTCTGGTGTTATAACCGTGTTCTTGTGTATTTGGGTTTTCATGTCTATTAGTACCTGTCTTATATAGTTGGGTGCTCCTGTATTTGGTGCATATATATTTATAATTGTTAGTTCTTCCTCTTGAATTTTTCCACTAATGAGTATGTGGTGACCTTTTTTTTAATCTCTTTTAATCATTTTAGGTTTGAAGTTCACATTGTCTGCAAATAGAATAGTTACCCTGATTTTTTCTGGGTTTCTATTGCATGGAATGCTCTTTTCCATTCTTTGACTTTTAATCTATGAGTTTCCTTTTGGGTCAGATGTGTTTCTTGTACACAGCATATTATGGTATCATGTTTCCTAATCCATTCTGTCAGCCTATTTCTTTTGATAGATGAATTGAGGCCATTTACATTTATGGATAACACTGATATGTACTGGCTTGACTTTGCTATGTTATGTTCCAGTTGTTGCTTTCTGCTTTCCCCCCTTGTTTAATTCCTTGTCCTTCCTGATGGTTTCTTTCTGTTGTTGTTGTGGGGATTGTGGTCATTTTTATCTCTATCTAGTATGTCTTTCAATACTCTTTCTAGGGTTGGCTTGGTGGACATGAGTTTCTTCAATTGTTCTTTGCCATGGAAGTATCTTGTTTCTCCATTAAATTTGAATGAAAGTTTTTCTGGGTACAACAGTCTGGGTTGAAAGTGGTTTTCTTTCAGGGCTTGAAATACCTCATCCAGGCTCTTCTTGACTTGTGGGTTTGGGCTTTCTTTGATAGGTGAGTTGTGTCTTTTCTCTAACAGCTTTTAGTATTCTGTTTTTATGCTGCATGTGTGAGACCTTAATTAACATATGTCTGGGTGTAGGTTTATGTTGGTTGTGACTGTTTGGCATTCTATATGCCTCACTTACCTGCATATCAGATTTTTTCCCTATGTTTGGGAAATTTTCTTCTATTACTTCTGTGAATATTTTGGCTATGTCTTTTGCATTGGCTCCTGCCTCTTCATTGATGCCTATTAATCTTGTTTTTTTTCTCTTGGCATCATCTTGAAGTTATTGGATTGTCACTTCATGCTGCTTTGCTATTTTTACAAGTTCTATTCTTGCCTGTTCACTAATTGCAATCCTCTCCTCAAGGTCTGAAATCCTATCCTCAGTTTCATTTAAACAGTTTTTCACACTTTGAACAGAATTTTTTGTTTCTTGAATGTCTCTTTGAGTTTGTTTCATGAATTCTGCATGTTTTCTATATTGTTCAAAGTTTCAATCAGTTTCCCATGCTCCTGTACTTTTTTCTCTATTTCTTCTTTAGCTGCACTCAGAAACTCCTTTACTAAGGTTGTTATTTCTATCTTTACATGAGAGAGTACATCAAATTTGATTTCCTCTATAGCCTTATGGAGCTATTTTTTATTTCACTCACTATCTTTTTAGAGGTTTCTGGTGTGTTACTTTTGAAGTCCTCAATTTCATTGTCTCCTGTACTTGCTCTTGATGCACCAGATGTTTGAGATTGTATTTTGCTTTTTCCTTTTGCCATTTTTCCCCTTTCAAGTTAATATTTCGTCCTTTATTCCCACTAGAGTCCACTGTTGGTAGTATGTATCTTTTGGTCCTAATGTAAGGTTAATATTTGTCCAATTCCTGGGTCCCACAATGAAGAGGTGGCCCAGTTACCTGACTTCTCACTGCAAGGCTTGTTGGGTGAGTTCTATATACTTCCTTGACTGTCAAGTCTAGTAGTATTGATGTAAGTCAACTTTTAGTTCCTGCTATTTGCTTTATCTTCTGGTTATTCAAGGTCACCAAGTCTCCCTGTCTATAGTATTTGTGTTAGCTGAGGCCATACTGTGTCCCTGTTGTGTGCCTCTGTGTCTCATAAGCCCTTTTGATTTTCTCCAAGTTTGGGGAGTCCTTCTTGGCACACTCTTCACTCTGTCTGATGTTTTCTGTGTGCAGGGAGGTGTCACCCCCAATCTTGTTAGACTCACTAAGGTCTTAGAGTTAGTTGGAGGGAGCTTTACTACTGGCCCTGTTTTCCCACTGTACACTTCTGTTTTAGGGGCATACTCATCACACTGACTGGAGCCTGCTGAGATCTTCCGATTGGGTGAGGCAGTCACTGAGTCTCCCCTCAAGCTAGCTCAGTTAATCCACTGTAGTCCAAGGTTAGGGAGTAAGGGTGGGGGCTCTGGCCAGAGTCCCCTGGTCCCCAAAGGTCATCTGCAGAGAAGGTGGGGCTGCAAGAGAGGCCAGAGTCTAAACCAGCCCAGGGGCCTCTGGCTGGAGTTAGCGTTGCCGCTGAGTGGTCTCTGTGGAGAGGGCATGGCTCCAAGGGAGGCCCGCACGTCTAAGCTGTCAGGGGGCCTCTGGCTTGAGTTACTGGCTGCTGCTGGGTGATCTCTGTGGAGGACCGGGCTCCAAGGGAGGCCTGTAGTCTAAGCTGTCCACGTGCCACTGGCTGGAGTTGTGTTTTTTATCTTGAAATATTACTATGTCATTCTTCACTAAAATGAAGGAGAGGATAAATACTTGGGAAGACAGGATGATCTTATGAAAGTATAGGTCACACTTACATGAAGTCAGTATAGGAAGATTATTTAACTACATATCAATACTACAGATAATAAGCAAGGAGAGAAATTACTCCAGATTAAAGGAAATTGAGAAGCCATGATAAGTAATTGCTGTGGATGATCATGGATTAGACTTTCACTTTTTCAGAGCTAAAAGGCTGATGGTCAATGAAAGCCTTATTTTAAAAGGAGAACCTGGAAGACCCAACAAGAAGCCAACTAGCCAGCCTTTCTGATAAACCATGCAAACCATGCAAGTTCCAGGAAGAGAAAAGTCAGATAGCACCTCCTGTAAGCCTACCCACGTGCAGGCTGAGAATCAGCCCCCTCACCCTGTTTTGCTTTATTCAATATTCTGTTTTGATTGGTTGTATTCTGTTTTGTTTTTGGCTTGATAATGCTATACCTGATGGAATGGACAACTACTGTGAAGATAACAAGATACACTATGGTAGCTATTTTTGTTTTCCTAGTATCCTGCTTTTAAGTTCTGTACCAATTTTGCTGCTTTGATGTGATTGGCCTTGTTCTCTATTGTTTTGTGGGATTTTACTATCTTTAAAATAAAAAAAGGAGAACCTATACTGTAAGAATTTAGCCTATAAAGAGGATGATAATAATAGTACCCAATCCCTCTCTTTAGGATTAGGTGTAGACTTTCAGCAAGAAGAAGCTTCAATCTAACCAGAAAATTTAAAAATTATTACCAAAACCTAGTTAAATCTTGGGTAATTAAATGAATCCATTTTTAAAAACCGAAAATTATCCTTGAAGTGGAACTGTGAATTCTACCTTTACAGTTTTTCTTGTTATGATAATGACTGAAATGGCAAGATTTGATCACCCACTAAGCCTTCCAGGACAAAGTTCTTCACTAATGCTTTTTGACAAGTCGGGAGCTATAGGCTTTTGACATTGTGAGTTCTTTGCATTGCATGTGCACTGAGCCCTGGACATTTACTTGAGTGTCACTGAGTAAATGTCTTGGGAATATTGAAGTCCATCACTACACAAGATACATCTTTTTTTCCTGTAGTTACATTTGAATAAGTACTCATGGATTCATGAAATCAGAGTTGAAACTTTCTTTCATGTAAAAAGTAACTAAATCAATAAGGTATTTTATTAGTCAGGATTCATATATATTAGAACCAATATGTATGATTTGTCTATTTGTCTATTTATATTCATGGGTTTGGCTCATATGATTATGGAGGCCAACAGGTCCTTAGGTCTATAGTTCAGAAATCTAAGAACAAGTTCTAGTCCAAGTTCAAAGGCAGAAGACCCATGTCTTAGCTTGAAGACCACTGGGCAGAGAAGTCAGCCTATTCTATTCAGTGATGCCCATTCCCATTGAAGAAGGAAACTTGCTTTATTTAATTTGTGTATGAAGGCTTTTGGATTAGTCTTATCCCAAAGCACCCCCACAGGTACACTCAGGATAATAGTAGCTAAACACCACTTATTTGTGGCCATATTAAATTGACACATGCAATTAACCATCACAATGGGGCTCTGGGAAAAGTAGCTTATGGATATAGTGACCCGAGACTATGTGCTTAAATTCACAATTAAGATTTCCCTTGTATGTTGGAAAGTCCCTGCTAGATTGTTTCTTCTTCACATCTGATTGGTGTCTCAAAGACTTAGAACACTTCTCTGTTTTCATGCCATGGCTTTAGGAGATATTTGTATAACCCTTCTGTACAGTAGCCAAAAGTCTTTCTGGAAATTGCCCTTTCCAATTGTTTCACCCAAGGTCATAGTGTCTTTGGAGGGGAATCCTAAATCCAGTGACTTAGGCTGAGCAAAATGCCTACGTTGGTGAAATTTCTGAAAGGCCACCCCAGCTTCAGAGTTCTCCCTATGGCTTACCAGGTCTTCACTGAGACTGCATCGTAGTCCAATCTTATTCTCTACCAACCTTGCCTCCTCCTCTCCCTTCTCTTTCAGAGATATTAAACCCAAGCATGCACCTCAATAAACACCTTACACAAAGAAACCTGTTTCACATCCTGCTTCTAGGGACCTCAGCTTGCAACCCTGCTGTCACTATGAAGTTCTATGTTTGTTAAGGTAAACCCTTAAATAAGATAGCTTCTGTGATAGTGTGTCCCCACAAAATGTACTTGCTTATTTTAAAACATTTTATCATCAAATACTAATTGGGTTTCTAGGAAAACAAGTCAGAGTAAGACATTGTGGGCTATTGTTAGACAGTCATGTGGTTCATCTCTACCAAGAAGACATAGAAAGACAGATGGGTTGTGGTTGGAGTAACATTTAACTATCAGCAAAGGAAAATTTTATAAGTGGTAATAAAGTTGGCTAGGACTTGTGTTGTTTTAGAAAACTGAGGATAGTGCTCTACTACCAAGTCATAGCTAGAGAAGTGAGGCCAGAACTCTCTGTTGAGGATTCACCTACTTAAGGTTTCAATACTACCACATGGAAACATGATGAATGAATTTTAGCTACAGGGTAGAAGCAAATGCTGGGGTGAGGGGAGCTGTAGGCAAATGTAAAAGTTCCACATTGGGTGGTAAGCATCAGACAGAAGCATGGCTTTTTCTTTGACTTGTAATGAAGAATTTATGTAATTGGAGGATTCAGGAGTTGCAATGTCTGCTTAAGAAAAGAAAGTAGTGTCTCTAGGTCATTATTTTAGTTTACTATCATGGTGGTTGAACATAATCACTCTATGAAGAATATTGTATTTTAATCATTTCCAGGTTCCATCCTTTATAAGGTAAAAGAGTAAACCAATTGGTCCATTTAAGAGACAAAAAAGATTGTGAGGGAAAATGACAGGACATTATACTAAGTGAAACAGGCATCACAGGAAAATATATTGCCTGTTTTTACTTCTATGTATAACCTAAAAAACTTTATATAAAACATATATATGTATATATATAAATAAAAACTGGTTATCAGGCTTAGTGTGGAGAAAGAACTGAGGAGGAAGAGTAGGTCAAATGTACAAAGTAACAAACACTCAGTTTGATGAAGTTGAAAAATTTCATGTACAACACAAAATTATAGTTAAAAATACTGTAATATACTCAGGAGCTTTGTTTAAGCTACTAATTTGCTAAATTAGTAGCTTAACACTGTTTACTGTTATTGTCACAGGTTGCAGGGAATGGATAACTATGTGGGATGATGAATTTGTCAAAATTTTTCTTAGTTTAATAAATAGTTTACTATAACTATGTTATAACACAATGTTATGTACTATAAACAAGCACATTATTTCAAAAGAGTTTTATTCTGAATTTGGGCCTAACTTGGGAAATGTATCAAAAACTTTTTAAAAGAAAACTTGCCCATTTATTAATATATAAGTCAAAGTCATAGAAGCCTAAACCTAGATTACTTATAACACCTGGTGTGATGTAAATGCTACATGAGTTGTTTTGAGAATAATGACAAGTACAACAGGGCTGTATATGTTCAGTACAGATAAATTTGTTTTGCAAATAATTTTCAATCTATGATTTGTTTAATCTCAGATAACATGAATGAATATGGTGTCTAATTCAAGCTTTATTCAAAGGTAGGAGGAACTCTGCAAGGTTGAGGCCAGCCTGGGCTATGTAGCAAGTTCCAGGCCAGCCTGAACTACATAGCAAGACCCTCAAAAACAAAACAAAACAAAACAAAACAAAACAAAACAAAACAAAAACGAAAACATTTATTCAGGATTTCTTTGCTTAGTCTTTTTTATTGATTCATTAAAATTTAGAGTTATTTTTTCTAATTCTGTGAAAAACATCATTAAATTTTTGAAAGGGATTGCATTTAATCTGTAGAGCATTTTGGGTAGTATGGACATTTTATCAATGCTACATCTTCCAATCTGTAAACATAGTATAACATTCCATTTATTTGTATCTTCAACTTCTTTGGTCAATAGCTTTTAGTTTTCATTGTCAGATCTTACACCTCCTTAGGAAAGTTTATTCCTAGATATTTTACTTTTTAAAATTTCATCCAAACACTAAGTAAGAAAAAACTTACTTAGTGTTTTCATTAATACATACTGATTATAGATTAATGGGTTTCATTTTGGCAGTTTTGTACACACACAGGACATACTTTGATTGCTATCACCCTTTGCTCTCCATGCCCCCAGTGTCACTTTGATTTGGGAGTTTCAATGCATGTATTTTGAGCATATCCATTCTCTCTGTTATTTACCCTTACATCTCCTTCCACCTCATCTTATTTCTTTCCTCTTATGTTCTTTCCCTCTCCCCTTCCACTGATACTCATATTTTAAAATAATCAGTTTTGGTTAATACAAGCAATTATATCTCATATATAACACAATTTCTTTACATATGTGAAAGCACAATATATGCTATTTTTCATTTTTTCCACTTAATACATCCTGGAGATTATTTCATACCAGGGTATAGCAATCTTCATTCCATTCATGCTATTTAACACTCAATTTATCAAAATTTATTTAATGAGTCTCTATTGGTAGGTATTTGTGATGGTCCCAGATTTTAGTGAGCAAATAATTCTCCAATGAATAATGTTATATGAAAAATATTTCATAATTTTTCAAGTTTTAGGTAGATCTAGATCTGGGATTGCTGAGTCAAAAGTAAAAATGCATAAGGAATTTTTAGAGATAGTCTCAGATATTCTCTGCGTAGGTATGTTTATCTTTATTTTGCCTTCCAACTTCTTACATGGCTGCTCCATTACAATAAAATAATATATCATCAATTTGAATTTTTGCTTCCTGTGAGAACTGATGTCTTTTTAACTTGAGTTAGTTGATTGTCTCATATGTTCTATTTCTTTTGCATTTCACTTGTTTGTATTTTTGCACATTTTTATGTTTATTTCCTTCAGTTTTTAGCATATCTTTGTACTGTAGAAACATCCCATTGCTTAAGATATAAATTTCAAATATTTTTGTAAGTTTGTCATTTATATTTGTTTTGGTATTTTTTCCTTCATAAATTTTTTATTCCTTTTCTTAGTGCAGTCAAATTTTATTTTTTTATTCTTTTGAATTTCAAATTAGTTATATTTTCCAACTCCCAGTGCATAAAAAATTAATTTTCATTTTATTTTTCTATTGTATAGTTTCTTTAATTTTTATATTTGAGATCTCTGATCTATGTTGTCAATGCAAGTTGAAGGTCTAGTTTCCTTTGTTCCAATGCCATTCTAAAACATTCATTTTTTTCTCACTGATATACAGTGCCATCTTGTTCATGTTAAATAATGTATTTTTAAGTTTGAAAGTTCATATGCACATTTCTGATAGCAGACTTATATGTTGTTTTTAATATATGAAAGACACAAATAGACTTCATCCTTGAATTAACTATAGAGGTTTCATTCTGGGTTTTATTGAACACAAATACTATAAATTAAAAATAGAAGGAAAATTTCCTAAACACAATTTATAAGCCTGAGACTCTAATTAGGAGTATAAATTTGAAAGAGACAAGACATAGAAAAGGATTATATCAATATATTTTCCATTGTGAAGGTTATTATTAATCTGTACCCAGCACCAAGAGATATCTGTATGTAAATGTGGATTCTTAAGAAATAAAGTGTAAATAAACTAAGAAGGCAAAACAAAATAACTGTATTTATTTTATGACTATTCAGTGATTATTTTTAATGTTTTTCTAGTTCTTATTTTCAGAGTAGGTTTAAAAGATTAGTAAACCAAGTTGAGTAAGTTAAGAACAACACAGAAATATGGAGGAAGAAATTATTTGTGTGGAAGACAGAGCATAAAGTTGATAGATTCTTTCGGTTCTGGTGAAGAAGGAACTCTGTATTTCATATTTAAGGCTAGGATACATTGTAAAATCATAGAAACCTTGCATTCTTTCTGTACTTTGTATTTGAAAGCTTAACCATTTGGGTAGAGGGTCTCCTTTGGTGCACTGCGACTCCCAGGGTGGGCAATACCAGATGAGATGGAGCACTTTTTAAGTATGTGGTCAGGTGTACTTGCTTCCTGCCTCAGGCTTTAATTTTAATTGAATCCCCAGCCACCTCACTTATCAGGGTTCAGAAGGACTTTTTATTATGGAGAAAAGAGTAGCTGTGGTTTTCTACTAGAAGGTTAATTAAACTTCAGTTTTTATTCTTTCTTTCTTGGTATTTGAATGATGGGAAGAATTTTCCTCGTTTGTCAGATGTTGAGGAAACTAACTAGAAAACGGATTCCTGGACAAAGACATATGAGGCTGTCTCCTCACCACCGAAGCTTTTCAGACAGAGCTGGGATGAGAGGTAAATGCGTTTCTCCTTTAGAACAATCTCGATGCCAGACTGGTATTTCACATTGAAAAACTACCCTGGGGAGCAAGGTGATAGAAAGCAATGCTAAAGGGATGTCTTAGTTAACAGCCTTTGTGAGAAATAGCCTGTCATTTTTCAATCAATGTCATTTCCAAGTCCTGCAAGGAAATTATTTATGGGGAATGGTCATCTGGCAATTCATATCTCATTTTGATCCACAACTGCCCTTAGGTTTGGTTGGATGGATTTAGACATTTAATTAAAAATAGTGACACTTTCAGTTGCTTTTTTTGGAATTCAGTTGGAGTATGCATATAACCTCAGTCCTGGGTTAATTAATGGAATTACCGCAGTCACTTCCTTAAAGTCAGATAAAAAATACTTGGACATATATCATGGAGCTTGATAGTTTCATAAAAATCATAGATGGAAAGAAAAATAGAACTGACTACTTCACAAGACTTGTCAATGTACACATCTTGAGAGGTCACAGAGGCCTACCTTTTATCAAGGGTGTCCAAGTCAATTAATTTTTTGATATTTGTCTACATAAATAGATGAAACATGTACATTTCATATGAATAAGTATAATTTTTTGAATATTGTACTAGTGATTTAATATGTATCTTCCTTAATTAGATTTAATTATTATGTCAATCTTGCGAGATAGATACTACTTTTACATTTTGTAGATGTGTAATATTAGGGCTAAAAGAGTTTAATAGCTTATGTAAAGTAAAAGAACCATTAAAATTTGAACAAAGATCAATCTGATTCCAAAGCATGTTCATAGTTAAATATTCTTCCTTTGTATGGAAACCTATCAGAATTTTAAAATTTTGATACCTTCTTTTTTTTTTGGAGGTTAAGAGCAGAATATATTTATTGAGAGAAAGAAAGCTTCTGTCTGAGAGAGAGACAGAAGGGGTCCTGAGCGGTTTGCCAAGGACTCTGTCTTTTCCAGGGACTTTTATAGAGTAAAATCATGAGGTGAGGTGGGTCAAAGGTGGGGAAAAATGGGAATTTGCAAAGTGGGCATAAGGCAGGACAGAACTGTGGTCTTGAATTAAAATATATGTTAGGAATTTGATCTAATATCTTGAAGAATAATGAGAATAACTCATGATCAGTGATTTGAGGTCTGCATATCTGATATAGTATGTGGACCCTGAAGATGCATATTTCACTATGTATCTATAGCTAAATGAATGTTCTGAGATTTTGACTGCCAAGATTTATATACACACATCTATGGATATTTAGGAGTTTCCAAGCTGGCTGATGGGATTGCTGCATTCTGTAAATTGGTTATCAGAAATTACAGTTTCATACTGGATCTATGTCACATGTTGTGTTTGTCAGCTGTCCTGTTTCTGGACGCAGTACCTAACACCCACGAATTAGAGAATGAGAGATTTAATTTGGCTTATTGTTTCAGTCTGTATTCTCCTAGCTCCAGAACACAAATATCATATCAAGAGAGAATGGCAGAGCAAAGACACTCACTTCCTGACAGTTGAGCATCCTGACAGAAGAGTGCCTTAGAGGAATGAGCTAGGGATCATGTAAAATACCTAAAGGATGCTATACCTGGGAGTATGCTTTACTACTCTACCAGGCATTTCTTAATCCAACGAAGTTGCCAAATCCAAGATTAATGGTCAGAATCTATGCCTTGTCAGCTTCATGTCCAAACATATTTCCATAAACCATGCTTATTTTTCCAAATAAAGATAGTAACATGTCCATAATTTCACTTAAAGTAATGTAATTATTTCATATACAATTGAAGATGCAAGATTCCTTCTTCAAAGTTTCAAGAGTTTCAGTGTTCTTCAAAAGTCCAAGTGCCTTCTGAGATTCCAAGCAAACTTTCAGTTGTGAACCTCTATAAATTGCATAATACCAGGTACAGTAGCACATGATAAATATTCCCATTCCAAGTATAGTGGTATAGAAAGTAATCAGGCAACAGTAAGATTAAAACCCAGTCTGGAAAACATTAAGGCCTGTAACCCTGTATCTACCATCCGGGGCACACAGTGGTAACATGTGAGTTCCAGAGGCCTTAAACAGCCCCATTCCTATGATCTTGCCAGTTGGAGTCCACAAGGCCAATCCCTTCATCTGGCTCCACTCAAGATTTGCAGCTTTTTTCAGTAAAGCGTCCATGTTCCTGGGATTTCTGCCTTCCTAGGGTCTTCATTGGACCTTTAGTTTCATTCTCACAGTTTCATGCACTGTCCTCTCAGGGATTCTTTGCTTGCACCTCATAGCTTTCTTTGAAATCTGAGTGGAAACTTCCGACCCTAAAGCTGTTACATCCTGCATGTCAGTAAAACCAGCATCATGTGGACAATGAGAAGGTCAGTTTCCAGTTCAAGTAGTAGCTGGCCCTAGGAGAGCATCGATGCAGTAGTCTTAATGCCTGGATGGCTGAGCACAGTGAAATAAATCTTAGGGAACCAGTCTCCTTGGAGACTGTACTGGAGCAGGCATTCCAGGGATTCCCTTCTCATATGCACTCTTCACAGCTGAGTCTTACTAATTTCACAGATGTTCTCCAGTCCTTTATTTTTGTCCCTGTGCAAAGTACTTGGTTTCTTTTTAATGGTATTAATCTTATTAGCAACTGTGTTAGTTACTTTTCTCTTATGCTGAGACAAAATACCTGATACCCAAAATTAAGAAAGGAAAGATTTATTAAGCTCATAGTTTGTGGAGATTTCAGTCCACAATCAGCTGGCAGGGTGGCATGGCAGAGAGGCAACTATTCAAGGTGGCAGAAAACAGCAGAAGCAACAAGAGCAAAAAGGAGTAGGGGAGCAAGCCCCATTTTCTCCCTTATGATGTAGACAGTCCACCCTCCCTACAGCATGCGTGGCCTTCACACTACCTCTGTGCCTTCCTCTTGCACAGACAAAGTGAGGACCCTGGCTCCTTGGTGAGTCCCTTAGTTAAGCTTCTACACTTCTCAAGTCAACACAATGTATAAACCATTGCAGCAACCAGATCTCCTTTGGCCCAAGTTTTATACTTTGCTCCTTTTGGGTCAAAATTTAAGTTTAAAAAAATTTTCTGCTTTACATTTTGCCCCAATTCTCACTACAAATCTGACTAAAAGCACCAAACAGTACTCATGCCACAGTTTGAATGTTATGCTGCTTTGAAATTTTACCTGCCAGATCAATTATTCCACTGTCCCTTTTTATTTTAAAGAAAAAATAAAGATAAAACTAATAACAGAGTTTCAAAACAGCTTAGTAGGAGAGTTATAATAATTAATACATTGTGTTCTGTCGTCTTTGTAGTATTCAGAGTACAAAATATAGGCATGATATCTTGTCCAAATATTAGTACAAAACTTTCTTTTCAATAAACTAAGAGAAACTAGCTTTATCTTAACTATCATGTGTATAAATATATATTTTTCTTTTTCCCTTTCTTCTTTCCTCCTTTCTCCCATCACAGTTTTTCTTTTCTTTTGAACAGCTGCCCTTAATCTCAGTCACCTGCAAGTTTTCTGCCAGTACATAGTACACCTGGCCTCTATTCCAAATGCCAGTGGAGCCTGTTATAGTCAGGGTTTACAAGGATTTAATACAGGAGACATAATTTATAGGATTATTTTATAATATTTACCCTACAAATGAAATGCAAAAGAATGTGGGAGATCTGTCCACATAGTAGAGACCCAAAGAACCCATCTGAGGACCTGGATCCCACAGCAATGTCCTCCACGAGTCCAACTGAAGGCTTAGAGCCCACAACAATGTCTCACACAACAATATCTCTTGTCTGAATCAAGAATCTGCACTGGGAAGGCACAGAAGTCAGTGGTGGAAGCTAGAAAGTCTGTGCCAGTGGGATGAAGGATCTGTGCCAGCAGGCTGAGGGATCTGCACTGGAGCCAAGAAGCAACATTAATGGTAAGGACCAGAGCTCCCCCAGAAAAGAACTTCAGTCATCCTAAGTGACAGGGAGGACAAAACTCTTCTGATGATGACAATTGAGTTCATATCAGGAAAGCCAATGCCACAAGCTTCTCCAAGAGAGTCAACAATATACTGCCTGCTTCTTCAGTTCTCTTTTTATGCTGTTGGCAACAATCCTCAGGTGGGCCAACCACATCCAGAATCATGCTGATTCAGTTCAATTGAGTGTTATAAGTTGACCATTAGTTTACCCACCACAGCATCTGATTTCCCAACTGAAAGCTCTTAAGCCTGGACCTTACTGTCTGCATTCCTATCAGTAGTCTGATCTTGGAGCTGTCATCTGAATCACCCATCAGACCCTGCTTACAGAATTCTATGGCTTCTCCAGCCTACTTCTATAGACTCTCCCAAAAACCTCCATCAAGCCAGTCCTGAAGACTTCTAAACCACATGGTCAGGTATAGTCACAGCAATGACCCTACTCTTGGCTACCAGTTTTACTGTATTTCCAGATTTACTGTCACTGGACACAGTATCTGACACCTGCAACTTAAAGAAAGAGAAGTATAATTTGTTAGGGTTTCAGTCCATGTTCTGTTAACTGCAAGGCAGAAGCATCATAGTGGAAGGATGTGGTGAAATGAAGATACTTAGCTCCTGGTTGTGGGGAAGCAAAGCAAAAGAGTGCCAGGGGAATGGGCTATGGACCACATATACACTCAAGGTCATGTTTTCATGATCCACCCAGAGACATTCTGGTGCATGCTTTACTAATTCACTAGGGTTTCTTAATCCACTAAGGTTGATGAATCAGGATTAAAGGTCACACAAGTCATGCTTATATGTTGAGCCCAATCCACAAATATCCATATTTATAAGAACAAATACTGAACTTTGTCTTTGCCAAAAGGTTGAAAAGCGATGAAAAACAAATAAATTGTTTAATGTTTACTAACAGACTTATGAGTAGTATCTAGACCGTAATAGACATTCAAGTATATTTTGTGGAATAAATGAATGAAAGATGGAGTGAAAGAAACTGTAATGTCCATCACAATAAGGATCTACTTGTTAATTATATTATTATATTTATTGGAAAATATACTCACAATTGTAGTTGGGATGTCAGTAACATACCTCTTTTTATGATTGCATGAAGGCGTGAACGGAGACTCTTCACCAGGCCACTAGTTTATTGTCTACATTTGGGATCAGCAGGCCTATAAATCACCTTAGAATGAAAGGCTGAGAAAGGGATCATCAAGGTAGGGAGAGAGGGAGCTAGGAAGAGGGTTGTAAAGATGTGGTGGTGGAAAGCAGAATAAGCTCATGTGTGAAAGAGAAGGAGGAAGAGATAAATCTTCACTGATGGTGAGGTGGAAAGCACTTCTGTTGCTGGCAGGGTTGGCTCTCAGCACATTAGAATTTTGTGTAAGTCAGGATGGTTCATATTTGTATATGTGCATGTGTAATGAAAAGCAATAGTAGAAATTAATCTCAACATTTTATACCATAGGAATAAATATATACATTCAAATTTTACATTGTAAACCTTTCATTAGAAGTAATCATTGGAAGACATAGGAGATTCATCTACACTAGACTTAAAAGATTTGTTGGGCAACTGCTTCTAGCAGAAAGCTCTGGAAAACATAGTTTTAAATATATTTTTGGTGAATGTATATTTCTGGAGAAGAGTTACATACAAGAAAATGATGAGTTTTGTGGCAAATAAAGTCTAAGAAAGCAGAATATTTGTGTGGGAGTGTTTGAAGATAGGCTCATATTTATTTTTGTATTAGCAGTATTGACCACAAAAAATATTAGAATCTCTGGAGGAAATAGAATATATTTTCTCTCCCAGTTTGCTTTGTAGAAGACTCAAGTTGTCTATCATTTGTACTGATACTGTCAGTGATTGCAACAATAATCTTGGTGTTGCAGGCTTTTTTATGCATTATTTTCTTTTTCCCAATAGCCATCTTTTCTTAGTAGAAATCTACCTAATAAAGGAAAGTCTTCACTGCTTTCAGTCCACCAAGATACAATTCAATGCATTACAGTAACAGATCTCACAGACAAATGTTCTAGACAGTATTTCAGAAAGTGGACGTGACTACATCTCATGCTACGGAAATGCACTCAGTGATTCTCTAGGGACAATCATTTCTACTTGGAGTATTTTTAAGAATAACTTCAATTTAATGTTTTCCTCATGAGTTCCTCTGAAGTGAACAAACTACAACTTTTTAAAAATTTCTCACAAGCTTTCTTAGTTCCCTGTCTTTTGGAATATATTTCTTTTTGCAATCATTTGATTATCACCTACCAAATAGCACTCAAGTAATTTAAGCAAAAATGGAAATATAACAAAAAGAAGCAGTGAACTAACAAAAGAAGTGGAGACCTCACAGAGTTGGAGTCAGAAGTGGGAACTCATTCTGATCTGTTTTGGTCTTGACTTGTGACCCTTCATTCTGGGATCCCACATGTATTTTCTCTTCTTTCTCTCCCTCTATTTCCCTCTTCTGCCCCTCTTCATTTTGCTCTTTCTCAGAGATTTATTTGCATAAGCATGTAGGAAAAAATACCCTCCACAGATTCCTGATTCTTCACTAAGCTTCATGATAACAGAGGCAGTATTGAATCAGGTCTGCTCTCTTGGCTCCACCACTTGTGGCCAGGGAGGACCAAGAATGATGGTTGCAAAAGTTCATAGCTGAAAGTTGCTGTGAGACAATTTTCACAGAACAACCAACATTTATATAATATTTACTATAATCCAAACATTGTGTTATGTGCTTTACATATATGGTGGTCTATGTCTCAAAAGGTATCCACAGCATTTTAGTACTTCTCACAGGCTAGGTAGCCATCTCAGGGGTTAGGTAGCCATTTTAGAGAGTATTCCCTTGTGTGTGTTCAAGTAATCTACTAATGTAATTAGTTTGTGGCCTATGTTGAAAGAAAAATTTCTCTTATGAATTGATATGTATTAGGTAGCCTATGATTTTTATATTTATCCTTTTGCCAAATCTAAGTTTGTTCTGATATTTTTAATCATTTTATATAGCTTCTTTTTCTAGTCATAACAATTCTTAGAGATGGTGGGCTCCTTGTTGCCTAGTCTCAGGTACCTAGAGAAGAATGTTTCTATGGCAGCATAAGGTCAGTCAGTAGAGGGTGTAAATCCCACTGGTAGCTTCTAGCTTTGGAACCTTGATAAAGTCCTTAAATGTCTTCAATTCTTGGTTTCCCCAAGTTAAGTTGTGAAAATACGTTACATGCAGGATTGAAATTAATAAAGAACCTATACATAGTAGGGTTCTGGTAAATCACATGTAACAATATTTCTCACTATCTACAAATTTTCTTCTGTTTATGATGGGTTATGTCCTGATAAACCCATAAGTCAAAAATATGTATTGTAATTTGGAAATTTATTTAATACAAGTAACCTATGAACCCATTATAGCTTGGCAACATAGTACACTGTTTTAAAATCTCATCCTTTAGCAAAATAGTGCATCTTTTTGCAAGAGAGAGTTGTTCTGATTTTTTGGGTCAAATACATAAAATTTGTGCTTTTAACCTCAGGGAATTATAGCCTACAGGCATACATGCAGCATTACAGAAGGAAGGTGACTTCCTGGTTATGTCCCCAAAAATCTGCCAGTTAGTCAAAAGCAGAGAAAAGCCATTTACTTCTGCAGTATCAAAGAGGATTAATCACAGCATTATAAGGAAATGAATTTGGGCCTTTGAAAAAACTGATTCCTTGTTAAGAATGTGTGTCAGAAAAAGTATTAGGTCATGAAGGCCTTCAGCAATACAGCGCAGCATACAGCTGGGGGTGCACACCTACGTTGAGATTGTTAAACTTCAAAACAAGAACACCACTTAGAACAAAAATTGAGTCCTGCTTCCAATTGCCGACAAGTGGAATTACTAGGCAGGACAACTTTTTTGATGCCAATCTAATTTGCACTGGGGAGAAAAAATCTTACTGGTAGGGACTGGGGAGAGAGATTATTATTTTGATAACTTTTGATTTTGGACTTGAGTGTATGGCACTACTTCTCAGCATAGCTGCTTAGATGTGCTGAATCTTCCTGGAGAGAGAAGAGTCTAGGAAAGTGGCTTCCTCTTTTCACCCCTCTCCAGTTCCCTAACCACTGGACTAGAGAGCAGTAGAGAGCATAGCCTCTGGAGTAATTTCTGTTTCTTTTCTTTTTTTTTTAAAAATTTTTTTATTTAAAGAGAAAAAAAAGGTAGAAATATTACAAAATTTCAAAAAAAAAGGATAAACAGTAAGAGATTACTGGTTGATAAATTACATATTGTCCTTTTAGAAATAGTTGTTCAAGTTACAAAATTAGAGCATACAAAGTAGACCTTCAAGCAGTGAGACTGCAAACAGATCTATTCAACAATCCAACAAGAACTTAGAAGTATGGTTATCAATCCTACACACTTAAATATTTATGCAGTTATATCTTTTATAGCACTTCCTATTTCCTCTTTCTTACAATAGTAATTATGCATTTAAAAATTTTTTTAAAGAGGAAAAAAAGCAAATGAAAAAAGGGTAGCAACAATACAGAATTCTAAAAAAAAGAAAAAAGACAAAAAAATACTAAGAAATCACTAGTTGATAAATTAATATTGTTATCTTGGATGTAGTTGTTCAAGTTACAAAATTAAAGGATACATAGTAGACATTCAAATAGTGAGACTGCAAACAGTTCTGCTCAAAGATCCAACAAAGATTCAGCAATATGGCATCTATTTTACACACTCAAACATACAAGCAGTTATATCCCTTAGAGCCCTTTCTTTTCCTCTCTTTTTTACAATAGCAATTATACATTTTGGGTTTTATTACTTTTATAGTTCTTATCACTTTTTACACTAGAGACACAATGTGTTATTTATAAACATGATTCTTATTTATTTCACTAATGAAGATAGTCTCAAGTTGTCTCCATTTACCTATGAAGGCCTCAAGATCATCCTTTTTTTATAGCTGAATAATATTCCATTGTGTAAAAATACCACAGCTTTTTCATCCACTCTGCAGTTGATGGGCATCTTGGTTGTTTCCAAGATTTAGCTATTACAAATTGTGCTGCTATGAACATGGGTGTACATATATCACTGTAATATGAACTTGTCAGTTCTTTGGGGAAGATAGACCCAGGAGGGGAATAGCTGGATTGAATGGAACTTCCAATCCTAGTTTTCTGAGAAATTTCCATACTGATTTCCATAGATGTTGCACCAGTCTACATTCCCACCAACAGTGGAGCAGTGTTCCTTTTTCCCCACAGCCTTGCCAACATTTGTTATTAGTTGATTTCTTGATGGCAGCTATTCTTTCCAGAGTAAGGTGAAATCTCAATGTTGGTTTAATTTGCATTTCGTGAATGACCAGTGATGGTGAACATTTCTTCATGTATTTATTTGCCATTTGTATATTTTCTCTGAGAACTGTGTGTTCATCTCATATGCCCATTTTTGGAGAGGGTCTTTGAATTTGGGGAGCTTGATGCTTTTCAGTTCTTTATATGTTCTGGATATAAGTCCTCTGTCTGAAGGGTTGCTAGCTAAAACTCTTTCCCACTATGTGGGTTTTATTTTCACTCTGTTGGTGCTTCCCTTTGAAGTGCAGAAACTTCTCAATAATATGAGATCCCACTTGTTGATTCTTTGAAGTGTTTCCCATGCAATTTGTGTCTTGTTCATAAATTTTCTGCCTACCCCTATGTCTCCAAGACTTCTATCTAACTTGTCTTCCAGTAGATTTAGTGTTTCTCTTTTAATATTCAGAACTTAGATCCATTTAGACTTTAGTTGTGTGCATGGTGATAGGCATGGATCTAGTTTCAGTCTTTGGCATGTGGAGAGCCAATTTTTCCAACACCATTTATTAAAGAGATTATCCTTCTTCCAGTGGACATATTTAGCCCTTTTCTCAAATATCAGGTGGCTGAGTGTCCTTGTCGTTGTGCTTGCATCTTCTAATTTGTTCCATTGATCCTCAGGTCTATTTCTTTGCAAGTACCAAGCTAATTTTCATCACTGTGGCTTTGTAGTACAGTTTCAAGTCAGGAATTGAGATGCCTCCTGCCTTGCCTTTGTTGCCCAAAATTGCCTTTGCTATTCTAGGTTTGTTCTGTTTCCAAATGAATTTTAGGAGTGTTTTATCTAGATCTGTGAGGTATGTCAATGGTATTTTGATTGGGATTGTGATAAATCTGTATAACAGTTTTGGGAGTATGGCCATTTTCACAATGTTGGTTCTTCCTAGCCAAGAGCAAGGAATATCCTTCCATTTTCTAATATCTTCTTCAATCTCCTTTTTCAGTGTAGTATAATTTTCAGCATATAGATCTTTTACATCTTTAGTTAGGTTGATTCTTAAGTATTTCATTTTTTTAGATGTTATTGTAAATTTCCATAATTTCTCTCTCGGTGAGATTTTTATTTGTGTACAGGAGTGCTATTGATTTTTGAGCATTGAGTTTGTATCCTGCTACACTGCTGAACTTGTTTTATTACCTCTAGTAGTGTTTTAGTGGAGTTTTTTGGGTCTTCTATATAGAGTATCATGCCATCTGCAAATAGTGATAATTTAACTTCTTCCTTTCCTATTTTTATTCCTTTTATTTCTCTCTCTTGTCTGATTGCCCTGGCTAGTGTCTCCAGAACGATATTGAAAAGGAGTGGTGACAGTGGACATCCTTGTTTTGTTCCTGATTTTAAAGTGAAAGCTTTCAGTTTTTGTCCGTTTAGTGTAATGTTGGCTGTTGGTTTGTCATAGATGACCTTTATAAGGTTGAGGTAGACACCATGTATTCTGAGTTTCTGAAGGTTTTTTTTTTTTATCATGAACCTGTGTCAGACTTTGTTGAAAGCTTTTTCTGCATCTATTGAGATGACCATGTGGTTTTTGTTTTTAGCTCTGTTGAGGTGGTGTATTATATTTATTGATTTGCGTATGTTAAACCATCCTTGCATTCCTGGAATGAATCCCACTTGGTCATGATGTATAATCTTCTTGATGATTTGCTGCATTCTATTTGCCAGTATTTTGTTGAGAATCTTTGCATCAATGTTCATTACTGAGATTGACCTATAGTTCTCTTTTTTGGTTGGATCTTTCTCTGGTTTTGGTATCAGAGTAATACTTGCCTCCAGGAATGATTTAGGGATGATTGCTTTTTTCTCAATTTCATTGAAGAGTTTCAGGAGTACTGGCATCAAATCTTCACTAAATTTCTTATAGAATTCAGCTGCAAATCCATCAGGACCTGGGCTTTTCTTTGTTGGTAAGTTTTTAATTACTTTTTCAATTTCAATAGCTGATATCGGGTTGTTCAAAATTGCTATATCTTCTTGGTTGAGCTTTGGTAGTTCATATGTTTCTAGAAATCTGTCCATTTCCTCTGTGTTTTCCACTCTATGTGAGTAGGGATTTTCAAAGTAGGTATTCATGATCATTTGAATTTCCATGGGATCTGTAGTAATTTCCTCCTTTTCAGTTCTTATTGTGTGAATTTGGGTTGTTTCTTTCTTTCTCTTGATAAGGTTAGCTAGGGGTTTGTCAATTTTGTTTATTCTCTCAAAAATTAGCTTTTTGATTCATTAATTCTTTGTATTTTTTTTTTTTTAGTTTCAATTGCATTGACTTCTGCTGTAATGTTTACAATTTCCTCTCTTCTATGAGCTTTGGGTTTAGCTTGCTCTTCTTTTTCTAGAAGCTTGAGATGGAGCATTAAGTTGTTTATTTGTACTTGTTCTGTTTTCTTGATATGACAATTTATTGCTATATATTTCCCTCTTAAGACTGCTTTCATTGCATCCCATAGATTTACAGTATGTTGTTTCTGTGTTTTCCTGAATTGTAGGTATTGCTTTATTTCTTCTTTAATTTCATCTGTAACCCACTGGTTGTTCAAAATGTTGTTATTTAATTTCCATGTGTTTATGCAGGTTTTGCAACTTATTTTGCCATTAATTTCCAATTTCAGTGTGCTATGGTCAGATATTATGCATGGATGATTTCAGTACCTTTGTATTTACTTAAGAATGTTTTATGGGATAATATATGGTCTATTTTGGAAAATGTCCCATGTGCAGCTGAGAAGAATGTGTATTCTGATGTGGTTGGGTGGAACACTCTGCAAACATTTACTAAGTCCAATTGCTTACAGGTATGATTCAGTTCTGTTATTTCTTTGCTGACTTTTTGTCTAGTTGATTTATCTCTTTGTGACAATATGCTGTTAAAATCCCCTGTTATAATTGTAGTGTTGTGTATTTGGTTTTTCATGTCCATTAGTACCTGTCTTATATAGTTCGGTGCTCCTGTATTTGGTGCATATATATTTATAATTGTTACTTTTTCTGCTTGAATTTTTCCACTAATGAGTATGTAGTGACCTTCTTTATTTCTTTTAATCATTTTAGATTTGAAGTTCAGGTTGTCTGCCATTAGAATAGTTACCCCTGCTTTTTTCTGGATTCCTGTTGCATGGAATACTGTTTTCCATCCTTTAATTTTTAATCTTTTTCCTTTTGGGTCAGATGTGTTTCTTGTATATAGCATATTGTGGAATCATGTTTCTTGATCCATTCTGTCAGTCTATTTCTTTTTATATGTGAATTGAGGCCATTTATTTATGGATATCACTGATATGTATTGGCTTGACTTTGCCATGTTATGTTCCAGTTGTTTGCTTTCTTCCTTTTCCCTTATTTAATAGCTTATCCTACCTGGTGGTTTCTTTCTGTTGTTGTTTTGGGGATTGTGGTCATTTTTATCTCTGTGTACTATGTCTTTCAGTACTCTTTCTAGGGTTGGTTTGGTGGATGTGAATTTCTTCAGTTATTATTTGTCATGGCAGTATCTTGTTTCTCAAATCTTAAATTTAAATGAAAGTTTTTCTGGTTACAACAGTCTGGGTTGAAAGTGGTTTTCTTTTAGGGCTTGAAATACCTCACTCCAAGCTGTTCTTGACTTGAGGGTTTGTGCTGAAAAGTCTGCTGTGATTCTAATGGGCTTTTCTTGGTAGGTGAATTGTATCTTTTCTCTAACAGCTTTTAGTATTCTGTTTTTATGCTACATGTCTGAGATCTTAATTATTATGTGTCTGGATGTAGATTTATGTTAGTTGTGATTGTTTGGTCTTGTATATGCCTCACTTATCTGCATATCAGATTTTTTCCCTATGTTCGGGAAATTTTCTTCTATTACTTCTGTGAATATTTTGGCTACATCATTTGCATTGACTCCTGCCTCTTCACTGATGCCATCAATGTTATATTTTTTTCTCTTGGCATCATCTTGAAGCTGTTGGATTGTCACTTCATGCTGCTTTGTTAGTTTAAAAAGTTCTATCCTTTCATGATCACTAATTGCAATCCTCTCTCAAGGTCCAAAATCCTATCCTCAGATTCATTTAAGCAGTTTTGAAAACTTTCAATAGAATTTTTTGTTTCTTGGATGTCTCTTTGAGTTTTTTTTCATGAATTCTGCAAGTTTTACATATTGTCCATTCAAAATTTCAATCAGTTTCCTATGCTCCTGTACTTTTTTCTTGATTTCTTCTTTAGCTGTGCTCAGCAACTCCTTTACTAAGGTTGTTATTTCTGTCTTTATGTGGGAGAGTACTTCTAATTTGATTTCTTCTATAGCCTCATGGATTTTTTTACTTTGCTCACTAATTTTTCAGAGATTCCTGATGTGTTACTTTTTGGGTCTTCTGTTTCAATATCTCCTGCACTTGCTTCTGGTGGACTAGATGTCTGAGACTGCATTTTACTTTTTCATTTTGCAATTTTCACTCTGCCTGATGTTTTCTGTGTGTAGGAGATGGTCACCCACACTCTTTTCAGACTCACCAAGTTCTTACAGTTAGTTGGAGGAGACTTTACTACTGGCCCTATTTACCCACTGTACACCTCTATTTTAGGAGCATACTCACCACACTAGCACGTTAATCTGCTGTAGTCCAAGGCTCGCTGCCTGGGAGCTAAGTTCCAAGCTTTTTCCACGTGCTGGGACTCTGCCAGAGTGTGCAGTCAGGGCCCAAGGCTGGAATCTGGGTCCTGTTCACTGCTTGGCATTCACTGGGCCTGGCCCATTTGGGCCGCCATCTCTGTGTGTGGCCTGGAGTGGTCTGGGATGCAGCTCATGGTCTTACCGCCTAGGAGCAGGCTCAAAGTCCCTCTCTGTGTGCTGGAATTCTGCCAGAGTATGTGGTCAGGGCCCAAAGCTGGAATCTGAGTCCTGCTGTCTGCTTGGTGGTCACTGGGCATGGCCTGGTTGGGTCCCCATCCCTGTGTGCGGCCCAGGGTGGTCTGGGATGCAGTGCATGGTCTTACCTCCTGGGAATAGGATCAAAGTCCCCCTCCATGCACTGGGATTCTGCCAGAGCCCGTGGTCAGGGCCCAAAGTTGGAATCTGGGTCCCGCTGGCTGCTTGGCAGTCACTGGGTGTGGCCTGGTTGGGCCCCATTCCTGTGTGCTGCCCGAGATGGTCTGGGACGCAGTGCATGGTCTTACTGCCTGGGAGCAGGCTCAAAGTCCCTTTCCGTGTGCTGGGATTCTGCCAGAGTGTGGAATCAGGGCCCCTAATTTCCATTTCTAGTGGGCTGTAGGGAGCTTGCAGATATCTAGATGTAAAGACCAACTTACTTTAGTTTAACTGTCTTGATGGTTTGGTTCTAACTGATTTCCAGTACTGTATTAAGCTCTTGTCTCCTTCCTAGGGTCAGGGATCTCTGATATATTATCCCCATCTGCCTTTGTCCTGACTATTTCACACTGTCTTGCTTCATTTCCACTATTCCTGGGACTTGAGTGCAGGTGCCAGGCAGAATCACCATGGCCACACAGTGCTTTCTGCCAGTATTTGCTGTGCTGGGGCATTCTCTAATGTTGCTTTATTCTGGATTGTAAATCCACAGAACTAGTGACCATTTATGTGTATTATTGTTCAGCATTATGTTTCGAGGGCCTTGTGTAGGGTGTGGTATACATTAGGTGTACAATTTATCTATTTATTGTTTTGTTGCTATTATCTGTTCTAGTCATCTGTAATTGCTCTAACTAATTCATCGTACCTGGTTTTGGTCATCAAACATCTGACCCTCCTTCTGCTGATTGATTCTCAATACTGATATACATAATTTAGTTGGACTACCATGCTAATGCTAATTATTATTCATAGGATTGCTCAGCAGTTTTCATCATCGAAATGCCCTCCAATTGTAGTTAATTAATCAACCACAGATTTGTGTGGAGGTGAGTATAAAAGCTGATGAGTGATGATAAATCATTGCAGAGTAGCAAGATAGTTTTTAATAGGAAAGAGATAAATGTGAGAATGATTTCAGGTTAACTATTATAGGAAGTCAACTTGAGCAGTGAGTGGTGGCACTAATAATTCCTTAGATCAGCTTTGCATGCTGTGGTCAGGGACACCTTGATTCATTTGTGAATCCACCAATTAATTCCTGAATGACTAGGGCTCTTTTATTAATCCGTAGAATCTCAGCTTTCTTCTTTGTTTAAGGATAGTAACTACTTCAGAAAGCTGTGAAGATTTAATAAAATAACATGTAGAACATGAAATACTATGTTTGGCACATAGTAAGAGCTCAATACATAATAACTTTGTATCTCCATAAACTCAAGCTCAAATAAAAATGTGAAACATCAGATGGGGGTTTAGCTCAGTGGCATAAGCGCCTGCCTGGCAAGTGCGAGGTCATGAGTTCGATCCTCAGTACCCGCCCCCAACCAAAAAAAGGAAAAAAATGTGAAATATTCTGGAGTTTTAAGTAATGGCAATTGGCTTTTTGGTGCACAGTAAAAGTGGGAAAGCTTTGGAGTTCGAGCCATGAGGCTCTTATTTTCATTGGATGGGAAAAGGCAGGAATATCATTTTACATGACCAAGATGCACAGCTCTTGTAAGACATGATTCATGTGGAATACAGTAAGCATAGAGCACCCTCGGATTTGATCTCATCTCCTGGGCTACCAATTTCCTTCAGTATAAATTTATATATTCACAATTACTTTCAGGGCTGTAAGAATTAATGAAGATAATATTTATAAAGCTCAAGCCTAACATATGGTAGGCACTTGAAAAGTAGTTACCATTATTATTTTGTAAAAATGAAATATGTGTGATGTTTTAAAATTAATTTACATCACTTTTAGTTAATTGAAATATATTATCCCTAAATTCATTCTGAAATGAAACCATACTATTTAGAGCTGTAAAGTCTTGGAAAAAATTCCACTTTTAAAAAGTGCAAAAGAATCTTCAGGTAGAGGCTATTTTTTTCTCCAGTTCTATGTTTTTCCCTTTAAGACTTTGCGAAGTTTGCTTCCCATAAAGCTCTCATTCTATTCTATACTGCTTTCTTAGCTTCTTCTATTCAATTTTGAATATTTTCTATCTGAAACTTTTTTTGTTGGTAAAATTTCGTTCTCCTTCAATTTATTTCTTCAATTTAAAAACACTGTATTTCTTTCTGACACTGTTATCAATTTCCATACTTTAATTTTAATTGTACTTTCTTTCTTGTGCTCATTCTCTACATTTCCTTTGTTTTCTCTTCTCTTACACAGGTCTACCAATTCTGACACATACCCAGGTCAGCCCAGGTCAGCCTACGCTCAGGCAGACCAATGCCATCACTTGAAGAAAGGTCTTTGGGTAGGAATCTGGGGAAGATTGTACACCAGAGATCTGGCATCATAGTATTCTCTCCTTAAATTTCTTCCTCATGGAACCCACTCATGTATCAAAATCCTAACCTTCAAGTGAAAGTATTAGGAGTTGGGACTTTGGAGAGTCCCCATGCGTAAGATTAATGTCCTACTAAAAGGGATAGCAATGAACTTTCTCTCCTTTTCACTGTGTGAGGAGATAATGGAAAGATGTCGGTTATGGGATGGACAGTGGGCCTCCATTAGATACTGCATTGGTTGGCATCTTGATCTTAGACTCTCCATTCTCCAGAACTGTGAGAAATACATTTTTGTTATTTACAAGTTTCCTAGTTTACTGTGTTTTGTTTTAGTGGTCTGCATGGACCTAGACACTTGCATTAATGAAAACTCTGTTTACTTTTTGGGAATCCTTGGCCATTTACAAGGTGGGAATGCTTGAAGTCTTTGAACTACATTGTAATTACTAGAGTATCCAAAATGTTATGTACACCTTTTTTTCTCTTCTCTGTTGCTTTTATTTTTCCTTGACTGGACTTATCTCTTCCCCATTTCTGCTGCCCAAAGTCAAACTCAAATCTTATATCTCACATCATCACTATGAATTTTTGTTTTTCTTGTGGCACACATACCCTAAGGTAAGACCCAAATGACTCATGTCTTCTGATAATCATCTCCCTTAAGTTAATTTGCTTCCAACCAATAAAATATGGCAGAGGTGATGGGAGAGATACTTATCTGATTACATTTTTAATTACATTTTAAACATAGAATTCTGTCTTAGAAGACTATAAAGGGGGATTATTATGTTGCCCTTGGAGAAATACACTGCCATGTTGTGAAACAGCTTGTGAGCAGGTCAGATGCAGAGAGTATGAGAAACCTCTAGAAGATGAGAAAGCCCCAGGCAGACAGCCAGCAAAAAAACCAGAGACCCACAGCTATAAGAAACTGAATTCTGGCAACACTTGCATGAATTTGGAAGCTCTCTCTGAGCTCCAGATAACAATGCAAAAAAACACATATCTGGATTTTAGCCTTATTTGACCTTGAGCATAGGACTTAGTTGAGTCCTGCCCAGATACATGCCCACGAAACTCTTTTTTTTTTTTCTTTGTACTGGGGATTGAACTTACTACCTCATGCTTACCAGGCAGGTGCTTGAGCTACTGAGCTAAATCCCCAGCCCTAACCCCCATGAAACTCTTAAAGAATAAATGGGCTTTGTTTTAAGTTTCAAAGTTTGTAGCTTTCTGCACAGCAATAGAAAAATGAATACATACTTCTTTCATTGCATATATTGCATAAGTCTCTGATTATCCTCATAGAATTATTACATTATTTTAATCTTATAACACTTTTATTATAATATCTATCACATTGTATTTTTATTAGTTGATTTGTCTGTTTATTATACCTGGTTCAGTGATGCCATGTTATTCACAAACATTTAAGCAGGGAATGATAACAAATAAAACAATGCATAATTATAAAACATTTGCAGAATGCAAGACTAATTGGGCAGATGATATCTTAAAATGCATTTGTCCAGTACAAAATAGTTGGATAATACTACTCAGTGTTTATTGTTAAATCATCTTCATTAAGTGCATATCATAAGAAAAGAATAAATGTGTTCACTGTAGGAAGTGAGAAAAAGGATAAAAAGGAGCTGTTTCAGTAGTTTGTAAGGTAAAGAAATGTATGGAGGAGCAGACCACCTCTTGGGACCCGGGAACTCCAGCCAGCAGCACGCATGAGGCTGGATTAGACCCAGGCCCCCCCTGCAACCCCCACTGTCTGGGCAGACCACCTCACAGGACCTGGGAACTCCAGCCAGGGGTGCAGGCAGGCCAGACCAGAGCCAGTCCCCTCCCATGTCCCCACAGTCCTGACCACCCACCTCATGCCCCTGCAGTCCCATTGCTGCCATCAGGGACCTAGGGCCTCCTGGACCTAGTATTGCTGTTGATCTTTAGCTCCCACACCTCCCCCAATAACCTTGGATTGCAATGGATTAACCATACAGTATCCAGGGGAAACTCAGTAACTCCTCATCCAAACAGAAGAACTCAGCAGGCTTCCATCAGTGAGGTTAGTTTGCCACCATCAGTGGGTAAACAGGAGCAACAGCAAAGACCCCTCCAGAAGTAGGCCATAGATGAGCTTGGCAAGGGGGGTGGGTGAGTCCTTCCTCCACACACAGAATATCAGGTACGTTGAGGAGGGTGCCAAAAAGGCCTCCCTCCACCTGGAGAAAATTAAGGGGGCTTGTGGGAAACCCAGAGGCACAGCAGGGTCCCAGCTGAGACAAACACTATAAACAGGGAGATCAAGTGACTCTGAACAACCTGAAGATGTAATAACAGCAGAAACGAGGGGTTGATTTCCATCAGTACGCATAGGCTTGTCAGTCTAGGAAGAACATAGGACTCACCCAACAGGCCCTGCAGGAGGAATTCAAGTGACTGGCCCACTTCTTCATTGTGGGACCCAGCAATTGGAAAAACATCAACTGTACAGTAGGACTCCAAGATACACACTACCAACAGTGGACACTAGTGGGATTGAAGGACCAAATATTAACCTAAAAGGGGAAAATGGCAAAATGAGAAAGTAAAATGCAATTTCAAACATCTAGTCTGCCAGGAGCAAGTACAGAAGACACTGAAATAGTGAACTTCAAAAGTAACACACTGGAAATCTCTGAAAAGATAGCAAGTGAAATAGAAAAACAAAACCATGAGGCTATAGAGGAAATCAAATTGGAAGTAATCTGTCATGTAAAGACAGAAATAACAATCTTAGTAAAGGAATTGCTCAGTGCAGCTAGAAAAAAAGTAGATAAAAAAGTACAGGAGCATGGGAAAATGACTGAAACCTTGAATGAACAATATCGAAAACAAGCAGAATTCATGAAACAAACTCAAAGAGACATCCAAGAAACAAGAAATTCTACTGAAAGCTGGCAAAACCATTTAAATGAAGCTGAGGATAGAATTTCAGACCTTGAGGACAGGATCACAATTAACGATCATGAAGGGATAGAACTTTTAAAAATAACAAAGCAGCATGAAATGACAATCCAGCAGCTTCAAGACGATGCCAAGAGAAAAAATGTAAGATTAATAGGCATCAGTGAAGATTCAGGAGTTGATGCAAATGACATAGCCAAAAGAAGTACTAGCAGAAAATTTCCTAAACATGGGGAAAAATATGATATGCACATAAGTGAGGCATATAGAATGCCAAACAATCACAACCAACATAAATCTGCACCCAGACATATAATAATTAAGACCTCAGACATGCAGCATAAAAACAGAATACTAAAAGCTGTTAGAGAAAAGACACAACCCACCTATCAAAGAAAGCCCATTAGACTTTTCAGCATAAACCCTCAAGTCACGAGGGAGGTATTTCAAGCCCTGAAAGAAAACCACTTTCAACCCAGACTGATGTACCCAGCAAAACTTTCATTCAAATTTAATGGAGAAAAAAGATACTTCCATGACAAAGAACAACTGAAGAAATTCATGTCCACCAAACCAGTCCTAGAAAGAGTATTGAAAGACATACTAGATAGAGATAAAAATGACCACAATCACAAGAACAACAAAAGAAGGAAATCACCAAGTAGGACAAGCTCTTAAATAAGGGGGAAAAGCATAAAGCAAACAACTGGAACATAATATGGCAAAGTCGAGCCAGAAAATATCAGTGTTATCCATAAATGTAAATGGCCTCAATTCACCTATCAAAAGAAATAGATTGACAGAATGGATCAAGAAACATGATCCCACAATATGATATATACAAGAAACACATATGACTCAAAAGATTGAAAGCCAAAGGATGGAAAACAGCATTCCATGCAACAGAAACCAAGAAAAAAGCAGGGGTGACTATTATATTTGCAGACAATGTGAAGTTCAAACCTAAAAGGATTAAAAGACATAAAAAAGGTCACTACATACTCATTACTGGAAAAATTTAATAGGAAGAACTAACAATTATAAATATATATGCACCAAATACAGGAGCACCCAACTATATAAGACAGATACTAATGCACATGAAAAACCAAATACACAAGAATATAATTATAACAGGGGACATTCATACCCCATTGTCACAAAGATAGATCAACTAGACAAAAAGTCAGCAAAGAAATAACAGAACTGAATCATACATGTGAGGAACTGGACTCAGAAGGTGTTTACAGAGTGTTCCATCTAACCACATCAGAATACACATTCTTCTCAGCTGTACATGGGACATTCTCCAAAATAGACCATATATTATCCCATAAACATTCTTAAGTAACTGCAAAGCTATTGAAATTATCCCATGCATAATATCTGACCATAGCACAGTGAAATTGGAAATTAATGGCAAAAAAATTGCAAAACTTGCATAAATACATGGAACTTAAATAACAACTTTCTGAACAACCAGTGGGCTACAGATGAAATTAAAGAAGAAATAAAGCAATATATACAATTCAGTGAAAATGTGGAAACAACATACTGTAACCTGTGGGATGCAGTGAAAGCAGTCCTAAGAGGTAAATATATAGCAACAAACTGTTATATCAAGAAAACAGAATGAGCACAAATAAGCAACCTAATGCTGCATCTCAAGATTCTAGAAAAAGAAGAGCAAGCTAAACCCAAAGCTCATAGAAGAGAGGAAATTGTAAACATTACAGCAGAAGTCAATGCAATTGAAACTAAAAAAACAATACAAACAATTAATGAATCAAAAAGCTGATTTTTATGAGAGAAACAAAATTGACAAACCCCTAGCTAACCTTATCAAAAGAAAGAAAGAAACAACCCAAATTCACACAATAAGAACTGAAAAGGAGGAAATTATTACAGATCCCATGGAAATTCAAAAGATCATGAATACCTATTTTGAAAATCTCTACTCATATGGAGTGGAAAACACAGAGGAAATGGACAGATTTCTTGAAACATATGAACTACCAAAGCTCAACCAAGAAGATATAGCAATTTTGAACAATTTCAATATCAGCTATTGAAATTGAAAAAGTAATTAAAAACTTACCAACAAAGAAAAGCCCAGGTCCTGATGGATTTGTAGCTGAATTCTACAAGAAATTTAGAGAAGATTTGATGCCAATACTCCTTAAACTCTTCAGTGAAATTGAGAAGAAAGCAATCCTCCCTACATCATTCCTAGAAGCAAGTATTACTCTGATACCAAAACCAGAGAAAGAACCAATCCAAAAAGAGAATTATAGGCCAATCTCAGTAATGAACATTGATGCAAAGATTCTCAATAAAATTCTGGCAAATAGAATGCAGCAAATCATCAAGAAGATTATACATCATGACCAAGTGGGATTCATTCCAGGAATGCAAGGATGGTTTAACATATACAAATCAATAAATATAATATACCACCTTAACAGAGCCAAAAACAAAAACCACATGGTCATCTCAATAGATGCAGAAAAAGCTTTTGATAAAGTCCAACATATGTTCATGATAAAAGCCCTTCAGAAACTTGGAATACATGGTGTCTACCTTAATCTCATAAAGGACATCTAAGACAAACCAACAGCAAACATCATACTAAATGGACAAAAACTGAAAGCTTTCACTTTAAAATCAGGAACAAGACAAGGATGTCCACTCTCACCACTCCTTTTCAACATAGTTATGGAAACACGAGCCAGGGCAATCCGACAAGAGAGAGAAATAAATGGAATTAGGAAAGGAAGAAATTAAATTATCACTATTTGCAGATGACATGATATGCTATATAGAAGCCCCAAAAACTCCATTAAAGACTACTAGAGGTAATAAACAAACTCAGCACTGTAGCTGTATACAAAGTCAGCACTCAAAAATCAATAGCATTCCTTTACACAAACAAAAAACTCACTGAGTGAGAAATCATGCAAATATTGCCTTTCACAGTAGCATGTAAAAAATTGAAATACTAGAGAAAAAAAGGAATACTTAGGAATCAACCTCACTAAGAATGTAAAAGACCTATATGATGAGAAGTATGCTATGCTAAAAAAGGAGATTAGGAAATGGAAGGATGTTCCTTGCTCTTGGCTAGGAAGAACCAACATTGTGAAAATGGCCCTACTTCCAAAACTGTTATACAGATTTAATGCAATCCCAATCAAAATACCATTAACATACTTCACAGATCCATAGAAAACACTACTAAAATTCATTTGGAAACAGAACAAACCTAGAATATCAAAGGCAAATCTGGGCAACAAAGGCAAGATAGTAGGAATCTCAATTCCTAACTTGAAACTATACTACAAAGCCACAGTGATAACATCAGTATGGTACTGGCAAAGAAATAGACCTGAGGATCAATGGAACAGATTAGAAGATGGAAACACAACCAGAAAGACACTTGGCCACCTGATATTTGACAAAGGGGCTAAACATGTTCACTGGAAGAAGGTTAGCCTCTTTAATAAATGGTGTTGAAAAAACTGGCTCTCCACATGCTGAAGACCGAAACTAAATCCATGCCTATCACAATGCACAAAAATAAAATCTCAATGGATCAAAGATCTAAATATTAAACAGAAACACTAAATCTACTGGAAGACAAGGTAGGTAGAAATCTTGGAGACATAGGGGTAGGCAGAGAATTCATGAACAAAATGCAAACTGCAAGGAAACACTTCAAAGAATCAACAACTGGGATCTCATATTATTGAAATGTTTCTGCACTTCAAAAGAAATCACCAATAGAGTGAAAAGAAAACCTCCAGAATGGGAAAAAATTTTAACCAGAAACCCCTCAGACAAAGGACTTATATCTGGAACATATAAAGAACTGAAAAACATCAAGCTCCCCAAATTCAAAGACCCTCTCCCAAAATCAAGAAGGTAAACACATAGTTCTCAGAGGAAGATATACAAATGGCAAATAAATACATGAAGAAATGTTCTCAGAGGAAGATACACAAATGGATAATAAATACGTGAAGAAATTTTTACCATCACTGGTCATTTGAGAAATGCAAATTAAAACAGTATTGAGATTTCATCTCTCTGGAAAGAATAGCTACCATCAAGAAATCAACTGATGACAAATGTTGGCGAGGCTGCGGGGTAAAAGGAACACTGCTCCAGTGTTGGTGGGAGTGTGGACTGGTGTAACCATTGTGGAAATCACTGTAGAGATTTCTCAGATGACTAGGATTAGAAGTTCTATTCAATCCAGCTATTCCTCTCCTGAGTGTTTTCCCAGAAAAGCTGAAAAGTCATGTCACAGTGACATATGTGCTGCTATGTTCATAGCAGCACAATTTGTAATAGCTAAATCTTGGAAACAACCAAAATGCTCATCAACTACAGAGTGGATGGAAAAGATGCATTTTTATGCAATGGAATATTACTCAGCTATAAAAAAAGATGATCTTGTGGCCTTCACAGGTAAATGGAGGCAACTTGAGACTATTCTCATAAGTGAAATAAATCAGAATCATATTTATAAATATCACATTGTGTCTCTAGTGTGAAAAGCAATAAGAACTGCAGGAGTAATAAAACCAAAAATGTGTAATTGCTACTGTAAAAAAGGGAGGAAAAGTAAATGCTCTAAAGGATATAACTGTATGTATGCTTAAGTGTGCAAGATAGATAACCGTATTACTAAGTTTTTGTTGAATCATTGAACAGAACTGTTTGCAGTCTCACTCTTTGAATGTCCACTTTCTATGCTTTAATTTTATACTTCAACAACTATTTCTAAGATGACAATATGTAATTTATCAACTAGTGATTTCTTACTGTTTATTTTTTCAAATTCTGTATTATTTCTACCTTGTTTTTCTGTTTTGATTTTTTTCTCTTTAAATAAAATTAAAAAAATGTATGGATAAACAAATAGCCTTCACAAGATTGCAAATAATTTTTTACTGATTTGAAAAATGTTCACTATTGCTATAATTTCTTTTAAAGGGAAGGGATATCATTTTTGACTTTTTGTCATGGAAAATATGAAAGAATTATCAAATTTTCCCCAAGCCAAAATTTTATTTCCATTAAAACTAAGTGCACAGGGTCATTTTCATGTAAACTTTTTAAAATCTTGATAGAAGAAAAGTTTTAGTATTTTAAATATTGAAACATTTCCCTCTACTTTATAAGCCTGTAATTGTTCAGGTTTTCATTTTGATCATTAAAACCTCAATAGACGAACCTATTTCATTGCCATAAAAAGACACACTTCACTATAAAACTAAAAAAATTATGAATAATTATTAATAAAAGCTAAATCTGTAAGAGTGACTCATTTTTATTTTTACTGCATCTGCAAAATTCCTCCAGTTCTGACTTTTTTTATGTAAGTCTAGGTTTTCAAATATAAGAAATAGAAATAGGCTGATTTTCAAATGCCTATAAAAAATCAAATATCTCTAATCAACTGCATTCTTCCAAGGTATATCTTATTTTCTTTTTCTGTCTGAAACTTGTTCCATTATTTAAGAATAAAATGAATCTATTGACAGTCCTAAATTATTTTGGTTTAGAGCCATTTGTCGAGGTTTCCTGGGGTTATATTAAAGAGAATGCAGTGCTTAAATCTAGCATCTTTTTTTTTAACCACCTTATTGGTTCAACAAACTTCTTTCTCCTCATTTCACTTTAGGATCTCTCATACTGGACTGAAACACCTGGCTCTCTCTTTGTAGAGATCTTACATTGCAGTTTTGTTTTTCCCAATACAACATTATCTGTTTCTGGTTTTGTCTTGAATTTATTAGGTAATTACCTAGCAATTCAGGTAATTAAGTTTGTTCTGAGAAGTTAATAGTTTTCCCCCTCCCGATGGGTAGTATTTTCTTATTTTAAAATGGGATCTTAATGTTTGCATAATACTATCCCATGCACATGGCTAACCTGGCAAGTACATATTGCTACTCCTAGTTTGTAGAATAAAAAGTAGAGAATTTAAGTGATCTTACCAAGGTTAGGCAAATACTTAGGAGAGAATTTTGCCCTTATGATTCTAGACTTTTTCCTTACAATATATTTTCAGTCAAAGAAGAAATTATTGTACTTTCAGGCAGTATGTGTGTGTGTGTTATATTATTGGAAAATTGTCATCTCTCAAATCCTACCACTTTGTTAATGTTGTATTTTGCCTTTACTAGTTATTCTTATGTGGCACTGTGCAAGAATATTAGCTGTGATGTTAAAACAAAATAGATGCAGATGCTCCAACTTGAATTAATCAATAGGGAAAAAGTTGGCAGTGTGAACAGGTCTACTTGTGATTATGATTATGACCACCCTTAACTGTTAAAATCTAATATTGAAAACATTAGCATAGATCTTGACTAGCAACTAGTTTTGGCTTCATTTTATTGTCCAAGACTAAGTGACAATCTTGTCCTGACTTCATTCTAACTCCTGGTTACCCCCTCTCCCCCCATTCCCCCACCATAGCTTTTCTTGTGTAAAATAGAATGTCAGTGGCTGTGGGGGCAGCTGTCTTCTGATAATTTAAACTTGCAGTAAGCTATCAACCTAAAATGGAGTTACTTTGTAGCATTTAACTATTAATAAATAAAGATTCCTTTAACAGTAGAAGAGCATGAATGAAGCCATTCTGATGTTATTTATGTCTACAGGTTTTATAATACTGAGTTAATTTAGAAGATGCAGGATTTAGGGTCAGTGGGGGGACAAGTTGTGATTAGATGAGACTGAGAATATAACTATACTTTTCCCACTTTTTCTGCCCAATCAGAACATTGAACTTCTCACTTCTCTTTAAAAGGAAGAATGCTATGTATTTCAGAGGGTAACAATGTATCAGTGTATCATCTACCTATTTTTGTGTACTGCATCATAAAAAGCATATTTACAAAACAACCATTTTATTTGGGCTGAGCTCCACTGGGAAGTTTTGATGATTTTTCCTGGGTCACTCTCTCTGTTACAGTCTTCTGGGACTGGATTGTCTAAGACGGCCTCAGGGAAAGTGTTTAACAGGATGCAAGCTGGGTGCTCTGCTTTACTCCCAACGGTCTGCCCAGTATCTATAGTTTAGGTTCACTCACCTTGTGGCGCATGTTTCCATTTGGAGTCAGAGAGAACACATCCCAATGTACACACACAATGTAAGTTAAAAATCCTACTTAGTTTATGCCTGCTAACACCATGCTGAGAAAAGTCACCTGTACAGCTAAACTCACCTCAAAAGATGGAGAAAAATATCTTCACCTCTTAATAGGAGGAGAGCAAAGGGCTGTGTAGGAATGGATGAGATCACTGAAGCCATCCAGTAAGTGACCTACCACAGATCATCATAAATGACTTATGTTCATTTACATGGAGAAATTTAAATGGCAAATATCCAAATAACCAAAATCTACCCAGAGGAACACAGCAGAAAAATTTTTAAAATTTATTGAATCATTTACTATAAACATTGAGCAAATTTAATTTTAAATGAACACTTTGTTAATATTGTACATTGCTGCTTTCATATTTTGCTTTTTTGCAAAACCACTGGGGAAGGTTATGTTAAACATCATTTAAATACTTAAGCTACCAGGCATACTAGGTCATGAACTATATTAACCTACACAAAATGAAAGTGTTTAAATGGTCAAACATAATTTCCATCCTAGAATATTTTATCACAATTATGAAATATTATATTAAAATATAAGAGAATTATTTGAGAAATTGAGAAACATGTGACCAGTTCAGTCCTCTGACTGTGAAATGAGAAGTATTTACTTTTGAAAGCTTCACTCAAGTAATGAGGCACATTAATTCTGAGCGAAGTTTCAGTTATTGCTCTGAATTTAATCTGATCTTTTAATTCTCCTCTGCTGATAAAATATTCATGAACGAGGTTCATGAATGAGGGTTTGCTGTAATCCGTTTCTAGTAAGCACATACCTTGCTTCTAATTTGAGGTATATTTAAGAACAAAACAGGCAAGGAAAATGCTTGATCTTGCTCTAAAGTGCAAAGTATATGACCAAGGAGCTCATTATGGTCAGAAAACACCTTATGGGATATTTATGGGAGTCTCTATCTAACTGTACTTTTACAATAGTGCACTGAACTTTAATTAAAAGACTGCAAAAATGAGCCCTTTCTTCTCTCAGACTCCTGCTCTGGCTTCAATATGATTTGAATGTGTCCCACACAGGCTCATGTGCTGGAAGCCTGGGCCCAGTGTAGTGCTGTTTGGACTTCATAGAGACCAGAAACTTGAACCAAATAAACTTATTCTTTCTTATACATTATCCAGCATTAGTTATTTTGTTATAGCAACATGAAGAACCATACTCAAACTTTCATACCTCCTATTTTTTCCTCTGGTTTGTTCTCTCTTGTGCTCTTCTACAAATCAAAACACATTTCAGTTTACTTTATTAATTCTACCCCTCCCCCTCTATGTCTTCCCTTTAACCTCTTCCATTTTTTTTTTTGTAAATTTTCCCTCATCTTAAGACTTTTCTTTATTCCTGTAGTGGAAATGCGTATTCTCCAAATAACGTTTCTCTCTCTCCATATACAGAGTCTACCAAAAAAAACGTATACATGAAGCAAAGAAAAACTTGTGTAAGTATTTTACTAAATTTACTGAGATATTACAAGATTAATACAAGTTTCCTTTGGCCTCTTTCAATACCAGCTCAAATCAGGTGTTCAAAGTGGTGGCCATCTAGCTTCCAGACATTTATGTACAAGGTAAACTGCTGAAATGTGCATACAGTTTTTGGCAGTCTCTCTCTCTCTCTCCCTCTCTTTCTCTCTCTCTCTCTTTCTCTCTCTAAATATTTACGTATATTTGTATATATGTATGTATATAGATAGTATATAAATGTGTATTCATATGTTTATTTTTGTGATTTGTGTGAACTTGGGAAGTTCAGTGTCCCTGTGTGTTCCAATTTTAGTTATTTCCCATCATTACTAGGATATTATGCCTATGCTTCCACTCACATTACAGTCTTCAGGTTTCTCCTTGTCTCCCACTGAATTATTAGCTTTAATATCCATGTTTAGCAAGAGATGCTGAATCGGATTTCCTCTCACCACACTGCTGGTGACCTTACCTGCCACTGCCAGTACTGCACAGTCATCACTTTCATATCGTGGAGTTTCCTAATAATAAACCAACTCCAGCTTACAGATTTCTGGCTTATGTTTACTGAGTACTTGCCTGAGGTCGCTTCAGATCTGCTTAGTGTTATTCTCACCTGACTCAGGGGTAGGAACCATCGCACTCCTCCTTTGCTTACTTTGGCTTGGTGCAGTGCAAAGACCAAGAGTCAGAAAATCTCAATCTCAGGTTCCCATTACTTCATAGTAGCCAAATGACCTTTATTAACTTCTTTGGGCTTCAGCTTCCTTTTCTGCACAGTGGAAATGAAGTAATGATTTAATCTCAAAAAGTGAGGCAAACTCCCAAGGAGGAGATTACCGCACATAATCTACTGAAGAAGGATTTTTTAAAAAGAGTCGTAATAAGTAGTTACATTGCACGCCCAGTCCTAACACAAATGTAAATGCTGATCAGTCTGTGGGCCTGAAAAAACTTCTAAGAGCTCTGACCAATACAGCTTTGGCCAGGGTCTGCTATGCAAGCATTGGTGATTAGCAAATTCATTATTATTTGGAAAATACTGAGGTACATAGATTTCTTTACCTCGTAGTCTTTTTGTGATACCACTTCTCATTACAGGATCATCCACCAGTATCTGTTTTCTGTGCTTTTGTTTCTGGGCCATAGAATATTGTTGAAGTAAGTTATCAGCTGAATTATCTCATTAAATATGAAAAAAATGTAATTTATGGTCTGTAGATTCCTTTTCTTTCTTTCTTTCTTTCTTTCTTTCTTTCTTTCTTTCTTCTTCTTCTTCTTTCTTTCTTTCTTTCTTTCTTTCTTTCTTTCTTTCTTTCTTTCTTCTCTCTCTTTTTCTTTTATTCTTTTCATTCTTTCATTTATTTTCTTTCTTTCTTTCATATTTTTTTTTGACACAGGATTTCACTACGCAGTGAAGGCTGGCACTGAGCTTACTTTGTAGCCCATGCTGGCCTCAAATTCACAGTGATCTTCCTGCCTCAGTCTGCTGAGTGCTAAGATTATAGGCATGCAGCACTGCACTTATCTTCTTGTGTGTTTCATAGATCATTCTTCTTGGGTTTTCATCCTTCTCCTCAAAAGTGAAGTCTCACCTACCACATTTATTCAGTCCAGTGGAGCTCACAATTTGGATTTGTTTTTACCAGATTTAACAGCCTTGCCCCAAATAGTTACCCTTCTATTTGGACCCCAAGCTTTAGGTAATGGTGCATCATTACTGTATCTTTCCAGACAAATTAGAGACATGATTAGAGTTCTTTGAATTTTTATTTTTAATTGTGGTACAGTACACACACATTTTGCTATTATAACAATTTTTAAGTACACAGTTCAGAATTGTTAAGTATATTTACAATGTGCAACATTACCACCATCTGTCTCCAGAACTCTTCATCTTATGAGACTGAAACTCTGTGCTCATTAAGCAATCACTCTTCTTTTTTCTCCTTTCAGCTCCTGAAATCTACCATTTTACTTTTGGTCGTTATGAATTTGATCTCTGCAAGTACTTTATAAAAACGTAATCACAGAGTTTTTGTCTTTTTTTTTTTATAAGTGGCTTATTTCACTTAGCAAGACATGCTCAAAATTCATCCATGCCACAGTATGTGCCAGAATTTTCTTTTTTTCTGAGGCTGAATAATGTCCTTCTGTATGTATGTCTATCTATCTATCTATCTATCTATCTATCTATCTATCTATCTATCATTTATCTCTATCACATTTTGTTTATCCATTCATTTGTTGATAAACCTGGGTTGCTACCACCTTTTGCTAGTGTGAATAATGTTGCTGTGAACATGGCCAGACATATATCTCTTCAAGAATTTGGTTTCAGTTTTCTTGGAAATATGCTTAAAAGTAGAATTGCCCAATTGTATGATAATTCTACTTTTTGCTTTTTTTGAGAGAGTGACTTTTTTCTATAGCAGTTATAACTCTACACTTTCACTACAGAGTGTAAGTGTTCCAATTTCCCTGTCTCCATCAACATTTTAATTAAACTAGCTATTTAGCTATTTTTAGTACTAGCCGTCCTTATGGTCTGAGGTGGTATCTCATTGTGGTTTAGAGTTACATTTCTGTAATGATTAGTGACGAAGAGAATATTTCTGTATTTTTTTGGCCAGTTGTGTATCCTTTTAAAATACTTTATACAACCAATTACTTATCAAATTCTATTCTTTCTCATTCTTCTAGGACTTAATATTTTTGTGCTATCACCCTGGGTCAGGTCTTCATCTCTCCATGAATAATTAATGAATTATAGATGTGTCTTTTGAGCTTGTCCTGTATATTTCTCCCCACCTGGACTTTTATCCAGATACAGATGTCTTGGATCTGGAAACACAACCTCCCTGAGCAGCAATACTAAGGCACTTCCACTGTTTATTATTTCATGGAACTATGGAGAAACCATTGAAGTTTCCATACAACTCTAGATCTAGTGTCTAAAATTTCCTGAGAGGTTAAAATTGGCTTTGAGTACAATGGAGGCAAAGTATATTTTCTGAGAAACAAAAAGTACAGAATAATCTAGTGTTCACACTTAATGTTAGATGTGGAAATGTTTTCCTTTGAATTTCACAGGACATCTGGATACAAAATCAATTTTTCCTGCTTGTATACTTGAGTTCAAGATGCTTTAAGGGACATTTTTTATTTCGTTTCAGAGTTCTTTTTGAAGCAGTTATATCTAATAGTTCTTATACCAATAAATGTTGAATACTGTGGCACTGAAGGTAACACCTTTCTTAAAGGTTATTGCCATTAGTAAAACATATTATGATTGAAAAATATCTATGTATTATTAATTTATTAAAATGCTTACTATATATATATATTGCATAGCAAGTAAAGAGCCAGTAGGTAACAAAACATAGAATTTGTATCAAATCTCCTCATAAAAAACTCCCTGTTTTCTATACCACAATATGAGTTATTTTCCCCAACTATAAGCACATGAGCAGAGTAAAAATATTTTGTTCTATTCTACTTCAGAGTAACAAAATTATTTCTAATCCAATTATAAATTATAAACTTAAACTAATCAGATCTTAAAAGCTCTCATACTTAAAAGGAATATCCAATATTACTGATTCTCTTGTAATTATAGGACAACAAAAAAAACAGTTTACCTCTATCATTATCTGAGATTGTTCCACAGTTATTTCCACCCTTCTATACAATTTTAAAAGCTTATTTCTAAATGTAGATGGCTCTGAAATTATGAGACCAGATTCTGACAAATGAAATTCAGTTCCAAAAAAAAAAAAAAAGAAATTCAGTTCCATGAGCATATAATATTGTTCTGAGTGCTTCTGAGAACACATACAGAGACAGGCACAAATATCTAGTTTTTTGATTTGCACACTAAGAGGCTAGTATAAGTGAAACAGTTAGTAAACTGTAGTTCTAATTCTTTTAATTAAAATACTGTGATAATGACACAGAGAAAGATAAATAAGTAGGTCTAAATATATTACAGAAGTACAAAAAGAAAATACAGTATATGAGATGATAGGATAAAGGTGAAATTTCAATCATTAGGAAAAATGAACTTGTCTCTAATATTATGTTTATTGGATTCTGAGTAATTGGAGAAGTTAATTCTTTAGCTTGGTGTATAAAAATAAATCCTAGGTGATCTAAGATATAAAATTTAAGCAATGACATAATAAAAATATTAAAATGAAAAGTGCAGAAAACAAAATAAACATTGAAAAAACTTTTCTATACACCAATAATGGAAACAATGCCATTCACAAGAGCTTAAAAAATACTTAAGAATCAACCTATCCAAGAAGATGAAAGCCTGCAACAATGAAAATTACAGAATTCTGAAAAAATAAATTGAAGACACTGAAGGATGGAAAGATCTCTCTTATAGTTTCCTCATCATGAAGACAATATCTAACAACCACAAATTAAAGGAAGAGAGGTTTATTTTGCTCATGTTTCAGTCTATGACAAGCTGGTCCAATGCAAGAAGGCATGGTAGAGGGGCTTGAAAGAAGAGAGCTGGTCATGTCATGGCAGACAGGAAATAGAGAGTCAAGAGAAAACTGGGGAAAGATGAACCCTTCCAGGCCATGACCCTAGCAACCTAACTCTTCTAACCAGATCTTATGTCCTAACAGGAGGCCAAATATAAGCCCTGATAATCTAATCACCCTCCAAAAGTTTTACCTATGAGCACTTGAGGCTTTTGGAGGACATCTAGATATAAACCATAACAACCTCCCATTCATGAATCAGCAGAATTAATATTATTAAAATGGCTATATTACCAAAAGTGATATACAGATTCAATGCATTCCCCACTAAAATTCCAATAACATTCTTCACTGAATTAGAAAAAACAATGTTCATATAGAAACACAAAACATCCAGAATAGCCAAAGCAATCTTCAACAATAAAGTGAGGCTGGAGGCATCACAATATCTGAGTTTAAATTATATCACAAAGCCATAGTAAAATAAAATAAGACCAGACAAAACAAACAAACAAGAAAACCAGTGCAATACTGGTAAACAAAAATATGTAGACCAATGGAAGAAAATAGAGGACACAAAACAACATGCAACTGTAGCCATCTAACGCCAGACAGTGGAGGCAATATATATGCTGGTGAAGACAGCCTCATTAACATATGGTGCCGGAAAAACTGGATATGCACTTGTAAAAGATTGAAACTAAGTCCTTTCCTCTCACTGTGTACAAACATTAATTCAAAATGGATCAAAGACCATTTTGATTCAAAGGTATAAGACCTGAAATTTTGCTGAAAGAAAACACAGGGGAATCACTTGAAGCTATAGGCATAGACAAGAACTTTCTGAATAAGACTCCAATAGCACAGGAAATATCAGCAAGAATCAACAATTGGGACTGCATCAAATTAAAAAGTTGGGGCACAGTAATGAAGGTCATTAACAGATTGAAGAGGCAGCCTATTGAATGGAAGAAAACTTTTGCTGGTTAGTCTTCCAGCAGAGGATTAATATCTAGAATATTTAAAGAACGCAAAAAATTTAACACCAAAATGTCAAATAGCCCAGTTGATAAATAGAAAAATGAATTGGACAGATAATTCCCCCAAAAAGTACAAATGGCCAATAAGTATATGATAAAATAGTTGATATTTTTATTCATTAGGTAAATGATAATCAACACTATGTTGAGATTCCATTTCACCCCAGTACGAATAGCTGTCATCAAGAAGAACAATAATACAATAAATGCTGGTGGGAATGAATGGACAGAGAAACTCGTCTACATTGCTGGTGGGAAGGTAGATTAGTACAGCCCTACAGAACTCAGTATGGAGTTTCCTCAATAAAACTAAAAATGCTACACCACTCCTTCATATATACAAAAAAGAAAAAAAGTCAGCATTGTGTAGGGAGACCTGCATACCCATGTTTACTGTGGTACAGTGCAACAATAGCCAAGATATGGAATCAGCCTAGGTGCCCATCAACGGATGAGTGAATCAAGAAAATGCCACACACACACACACACGCACACACACACACACACGGATATTTTTCAGCCATAAAGAAGAATGAAATTATATGGTCTGTAGGAAAATGAGTCGAACTGAGGAAAATCATGCTAAGCAAAATAAGCTAGACTTAGAAAGGCAATATCACACATTTTTCCTAATATGTGGAACTTAAAACAGATGACATGAAAGTGGAAAGAAGACTATTATTAAAAAGAGGAAGGGAATAAAAAGAGGAAGGGATGAGAGGTGCAAGAGAGGGTAGTAAGGATGAATATGATTGAAATATATTTATTATACACATAGAAACTCAATATTTTAAAAAATTAATGAGCAATAAAATATATATTTAAAAAGGCAGCAGCAACAATAGCAACACCATACTGGTTGTAGAATACATTAGGAAAGCCTAGAGAAACATACATACTGAAAGAGTAAATGGGATCCATATTGCACAATAGATATTGTGAAAGGGAAAGGAGAAGAAACTGCTAAAAAGGAAAGAATGACTGGGATGAGGGAAAGAAGAGAAGGAAGAAGGGAACCACACATATTATATATATATATATATATATATATATATATATATATATATATATATCTCACACAAGGTAGATCAGCCATTTTGTTCTGTTTTCACTTTAAAATAAAAAAGGAACACACATACATCTAGAGAAAAGTACACTAAAATTAAGGCAACATAGAAAAAAAACACTTGCACATGTGTGAAAAAGCCAATGTTTTTCACAAGCAGTTCTTAACAATAGAACATTAAAGACAAATATCATGTGACCAGAAATTTAGAAAAATAAAAGTAGCATATAGGCATACATAAAGTTTTTCAATATAAAAAGAGAAAAAAATAAAAATGATAGCATACTATATTTAACTTCTCAGATTGGAAATTATGAAAAGTATTTGTCCTATTAGCTGCTGTTTGCTGTGAAGAATTCATTTAACCATAATGGAAGGCTATATGGTCATAAATATCAATATTTTAAGTGAGTATACTCTTGACTTAATTATTAGCTTTTGAGAAATGCATTCTTCAGCAGTACCTGGAAACGAATGGTGATGTGTGTGTGTATAAGAAGGCAGCATTATTTATAACTGGGAAAAAACTCTGAAAACAATAAGCAGTAATGAAAAGTTATGTTGATATTTGAGTCAAACTGCAAATATTGGAAATTTGGCTCTATTATTTCTGTATTTTTGACTTTCAACAATGCCCTTTATGAGCATGATTTTACAATTTATAGATGGATATTCCTTTCCGTGAAGTGCAGAATCTAGTTGTGAAGTTGCAGTACTCCAGGTTAAGCCCAACACTGAGAATGGATAAAAGAAGCCTTTTCACCTAATCAGCATTGCCTCCCCTCCCCCAGCTTTGGAACCCAGAGGGAGGAGGGAGAGGAAGAGGGAAAGAGAGATTGTCTCAGCCTGGTATTTCCTCTGAGGTTAGAGATTAGAGTGTTTTCCAGTGTGCCAGGTTTTTCAATACACTGCCCCAGGGCTGGGTTGTTTGTCTCACATTGAACACTGACAGAACTGGTACGGTTCAGGTGCTTGGAGTAGCCAAGAACAAAGAAAGGGGCACAAAGTGTACTGCTGCTGGCAGAGCTCAGTATGGCTGAGAGAAGGCCCACAACCCCACAGCTTCTCAGAAGGAAGGAAGCACAGAGGTTGACCGTGCGCCTGAGGATCTGGTTTCCGTCTCTTCACCCAGGGAACTGACAGAGCTGTTAGAGTGTGGAGGAGCAGTTGTGAAGGAAAGAAAAAGGGCAAGTGGCTTAATGTGCCAAATATCACTGCAAGATAGAGAGAAAATGTGGCAATTGAGGCTTGTCTTCGCGTAAAGAGAGAGGAGAGTGTGTCTATAATATTTTGGACCGTGATATAGCCGTCAGATACTAGAATGTGCAAGAAATATGCAACTCTTAGTAAAAAGAAAGTGTAAATCTTTCTTTTCAGGCATTTACATGCTGTCTTAGTTACTGTCCTCATAGCTGAGGCTTACCTGACACCCACATCTTAAAGGAGCAGAGGTTGTTTGGTTACATTTCAGTCCAAAGTTCTGGGCCTCATGATGACCTACGGACCAACCGCACGGCAAGATGGAGGAGGACAGCTCCTTGCCTGGGGAACAGGAAGCAAAGACAGTGAAAGGAGGAGCCAGGGACGGAGATACTGTGAATCCTTCCAGGCCGCACCCTCAGTCACCCACCTCTTCCAGCTAGATTCTACGTCCAAACAGCAACTCAACTATAAAGCCCTCTAATCCATTCACATTCCAAAAGCCTTACCTATGATCACGTGGAGTTTGTTTTTCTTTTTCTTTTTTGGGAGGGAGAGAAAAGAGGGGGGACCTAGAAATATATGGAGAAATACAGAGAACAAAATTCACTGGAAAGGTGCAAGAGGCTCCCAGAATCTGTAGTCAGGCACATTACTGATTTCCCCATTAAAGCCGTTTCATCAAGCCTGGCAAGAGATGGCTGCTTCTTCAGAAGTGCAGACACCAGCATAAGGCTGTGAGAGGAGGGAAGAGTCAAGGAAACATGTCAAAGCCAAAGAAACAAAATACATCTCCATCAGCTAATCTTAAGAAATGGAGATCTATGGATTGGCTGGCAAATATTTGAAAATAATGATTTTAGAAAAAGCGTGTAAAAACAACTAAATAAAATAAAAAAAACAGATTAAAAAATGAGAATATCAACAAAAAAAGTGTAAACCATGAAAAAGAACCATAAACATTCTGGAGCTGAGGAGAACAATGGATGGACTAAAAATTCAGTTCTAGTCAGACTTGATGAAAGGGAAGAAAGAATAAAAGAAGCTAAGGGCAAGTCAATTGAATTTACCAGCCAGAGAAATGAAAAGAAAAAAATAATGAAAAAAAAGGCTAATGGACTTATAAGACACTGTCAGGTGAACCATTATATGAATTACGAAGGTCCCAGAAGAAGATAGAAAAATTGAAAAAAAAAAAAAACTCATTTAGAGGGACAGCTAAGCTAGGTACAGTGGCAACGGCTGTAACTCCAGCACTCTGGGAGCTAAGACAGGAGGGTCTCAAGTTCATGCTCAGCCTTAAAACCTTAGACACTTAAGGAAACTGTCTCAAAATTAAAAGCATAGGACAAGGCTGGGGATATAAGTCACTGTGAAGGCTGGGAGTTCAATTCCCAGTACTGCACACACACACCACACACACCACACATTACACAGACACACACACACACCATGCACACACACCACACACTACACAGACACACACATACTACACAGACACACACACACCACACAGACACACACATACACCAACACACATACTCCCCACACACAGACACACATACACCACACACACATACACACCACACAGACACACACACCACACTGCACAGGCACACACACACCATACACACAGAGACACACACACACACCAACACTCCCCCTCACAGACACACACACACACCACATACACATACACACCATGCAGGCAAATACACACACCACACAGGCACACACACACACACCACACCATACCACACAGACATAGACACACACCATACACACACACACACACCACAGCACACAGGCACACACACACCATACACACAGACACTCGTACCACACCTCACAGACACATACACAGACACACACAGTCACACATAAGCTAACACTGGCCTCGAACTCCTTAAATCTAGAGAGGAAAATAGACATAACGAAAAAAAAAACAATAATAAAAAACCCTGATAACCAAGAGTATTGTGCATGGGAAGCTTTATACATAGAAAAGTCATCCTTCAAGAAAGGAGAGATTTTCTTCAACAAAGAAAAGTTGAGAGAATTCATTTCCACCTGTCTTAAACATGAAAGGGGGTTCTTCAAGTTAAATCAAAGATAAATTGCAGTAAAACATGCAAACTTGTGAAAGTCTACCACTTAATGGAAATTGTAAATAGAGAAGCATGATATTGTACTGTTGAAATAGATGAATCATTTTAATTTAATTCTAAAATAATTTTAATTCTAAAATAAAAGTTAAAAGACAAAAGCATCACAAATAACCAATTACAAAGTTTCTTAATGGATACAAAATATAAACAAATGGTCAAAAACACAATAGGCTAAATGCAGTTTTTGCAAAATAGTGAAGTTGTTATCAACTTAAAATAGACTATATTGCCTAAATCTCATGTGTCATCTATAAATGACACACAAAAGAAAAAGAGCAAACAATCAAAGCTTAACACTACAAAAGTTCAGAAATCACACAAAAAGAAGGAAGGATGTGAGTGAGAGGTGGCAAAAGAACCACAAGGCAGATAGAAAGCAATACACTGACTATAGTAGCTCCTTACTTATTAATATCAGCTTCAATGCAAATGAGTTTAATTTCTCAATTAAAAGGTTAAAAACCACCATCCATATATATGATGTCTGTAAGGGTCTCATTTTAGATTTTAGGCCACCCAAGGGCTGCAAATAAAGAAATGGACACATTATCCCAAGCAAAAGTAACCAAAAAGAGGGCAAGGGTAGCTATACTTACATTGTGCAAAGCAGATTTTAAATAAAAAACTGCCACAAGGGCTAAGGAAGATTGCAGTATAATAATAAAAGGGCCAATTAATCAAGAATTTATAGCAATTATACAGTTATGTGAATCCAACATCAAACTATTAAATATAGTAAAGCCAATATTGATAGATATGGAAGGAGAGACAGTAATACAATAAAGACAAGAGATGTCAGTACCTCATATTCAATGATGGATAGAACAAACAGACAGAAAATAAAGTGAGATTTGACAACAGTATAGACCAACTGCACCCAACAGACATAAATAGAAAATTTCACCCAGCAGGAGCAGAACACATCTACTACTCAAGTACAAGAAGTTGGAAAAACAAAAACAAAGTCCTAGGTTAATGTAAGCGAAATCATAATGATTGACACAGAAAAGGACAATATAAAAAATAAAAACCACTTAAGTGAAAAGTTGATGTTTTTTAAAAGGTAAAATTAATGAATGCTTAGATAGATGAAGAAAAAAAGAAAACTCAAAATCAAAAATGAAATAGAAGATATTAGAACTGGTCTTTTAGAAGTTAAAAATAATCATTCCAAACTATGAATGATTTTAAATACGTGTATACATGTTTTGTGTATAATCTGAAACAAATAAGTAGATTTTTTAGGAATATATAACCTACCAAGACTGAGTTGCACACATGCAAAAATAGAAAATCTAAACAAACCAACAATGAAGAGACAGCATATCAATAATTGAAAAGTTTTCCACAGGGAAAAGACAATGCCGGACTAGACAACTTCACTCATAAAAGCAGTATTTAAAGAAGAGTTAACACCAAGCCTGCTTAAACACTTTCACAAAGTGGTTTTAGAAGGCCAGTATTACTGTGATCAAAACCAGGACACTATGAGAAGTGATAATTACAATGAACAAAAAATGCATATATTCTCAGCAAAATATTAGCAAACTGAAATCAACAGCACATTAAGAAGGTTCTACCCCAGAAAGTCATCTAATACAGTGGAATATTCTGTTTACAAACCTGTTATTCAATTGACTTCAGGTTTTCTGTGGTGGATATGAGAGGGAGTAGGAGATAAGAAAGCTAAAATGATTGGTCCTACACTCACTTAATAATACTAACCCTAGTTGAGACAGAAACCATAGCTTTCCTCAACAGACATCTACTTAAATGTTGGATTTTATAGATTTTAGGTTTCAAGTATTTCTCATCTGTAACAGACTCCCTACTCATTCTTTGAGATGCTAATTATTTTTAGCATATGCTATTATTTTATACTTCTATACATAGCCTCTTCATGTTTGCTGTAGTTGGGATGTCCCTTCGTGTATTTTTCTACTAAGTTCATTTTTAAGACCTCGCTAAACTATCATCACTTTAAAGAGATTTCTTTTGAAGACTAAATGTGTCTCCAAATTTTTATGCCATCTTTAGTTAATTTTATTTTCCTGATTACCACATTGTATTGAAATAATCATTTTAAGTATACCCTACTTACCTGTAAACTTTTCAAGGATAAGAGTATAAGCTTTTTAATCACAGGAGTTGTAGATGTTCAACAAATTTTCTATGACCCGGGTAATTATTAAATGGTAAGGAGATTGGATCTTAGCAGTCATAGGCTCTATGGATTCCTGTCAGTTCTTTAAATAATTTGAAATTCATAATGAGTTTGGTGAGAAAAATTTTCTCTTTCCCCTTTCAGAACATTTCCATCATTAGAATTATTTTCATTATATTATTTAAGCTATAGTTTAACTCTTAACAAGCATAAAACTGAATTCCTCACTACCCGGTCAAGAACTATTAGTCATCTCATTTTGCTAAGTTATGATGCTCTTGATTGCTTGATATTATTTTTAAAAATGTAATTTGGAGAGTAAATTGCAGAGACCTATCTGTATTTATACTAGATTTAAGGTGAAGTTGTAAAGGTCAAAGCAAAGAAAATGCAATTTAGCTGATGCATTCATTTGGTTTTATTTTTACCACAAATGTTATGAGACATGAAAGCTTAAACATTCATTTTAAAGGAAAGACTTATTTAAAGGAAGCATAAAGGCCTTGAAATTAATGATTCAATTATTTTGAGTCATTGAAATTATTAATGGGTCAATGAAAAACAAAATATGTACATCATTCAATTCACTAGGCCAGTGGAAAAGTTCTTTCTATACTTTGATTTACAGTGACCCCGAGAGAGGAGATCTTACAAAGTTTGGTTTTTGATGCAGAAAGTTTTTTTTGGGGGGTGGTTCTTCCATGTATTTTAGTGTCTCTGGCTGTTTATTACTTATCTACTTTATAATTCATCCTTCTTTTTGGTTCATTTGGAAGATAGCCTACTATCTCAGTGTCCATTTACAGATAGTGAAATAATGGCACATTACCTTGCTATTTAGAAGTATAGATTTTTTCCTTGACTGGAGGGCTTTTGTAAAAAACAGATTTGCATTTTTTACTTTTTTTCCTCATATTTTAAATAGGATAATAAAACCAGTCAAAACAAACCAGTGTAAAAGATGTAGGACTTCAAAATATTACAATATCAACAATAGTTACCATAATGCCTTTTTCAAAATAGCAGCAGATAACTTTGATTTCCTCAAAAATCAAACAGAACAGAATAGAATAGAAACAATGAAAACAAAACAAAACAAAAAAATAAATGCAATAAAGGATTTCAAAACAAGCCACTAGTAAATCCAAAATCACTACCATAATATATCTTGCTATCCTTGAAATAATTGCTCCTTCCCTTGGATTTAACATAATCAAACAAAACAAAAGTGAATAAAACCCAACCCAACATAACAATGGAAATGATGTAGGACATCGAAACAAGACCATAGGGAATCGACATTGGCTGTTACCCTCAGAAGGAGACCCGCCCCCCCCCATGCCTCACTGCATACTACTCTCCTCTGAACCTGTGATTAGACCACTGGCCCTAGACCTGCAATGTTAGTGAAACACCAGAGCAACACAGGCATCCAGTTGCTTTTCACTTTGATAGCTATCCTCACAGCCAGTGTTTCTCTGGATCATCTGATCACTTACACAGGGGGTGGTGGAGGTGATGATTGATACTTCTTGTTTGCCAGTGTAGGTGCCAGAAAGAGCTGGGTCTGCCTGTTCCTAGTCTGGCAGGGGCCTGCACATGGCACTGGTTCCCAGACTGGGCTGGCTTGCTTGCTGTTGTGGCCTTGTTCTCTCTCCCGGTAGTCCACAAATGGCACTGTCTCATGGGGAGAAGCTTGGGTCTGGTTGTTCCTGGTCTGGTGGCAGCCTGTGTATGGCTCTGGTTCGTAGACTAGTCTTACTTGCTGGTGTGACCTTCGCATTTTTTTTCTTTTTCTTTTTTCCCTTTATAATATCTCTATGTATCCCAGGCTTGCTGTTGAATTCACTATGTGGCCCAGGCTGGCCTTGAACTTTTGATCATCCTGCCTTAACCTCCCACATGTTAGAATTATAGGCATGCAGGTGCACACTTTATGAATAAAGAACTTTTAATGAAGGGTAACATTAGAGCTTTAGTGCACTTCACTCACCTGCTTTTTAGCAAGCTATAAATGGCACATTCATTCCAGTTGTTTAAGGTACATGAACTCTTAAGTTTTCAACGAACTCTAAATTTTAAACATTCTGTATTATACTAATGATAGACTCATTTAAAGACAAGTTGTTACATGGAAAAATACAGTTTGGAGTCCTTTTATTTCTGAGTATTAATCATGTACATTATTTCCGTGGCACAGAAAGTGACAGAATGGGAAATGAAGATTTTCCAGAGTAGGAAAGGACTAGGAAAATATTTTTTTCCTCAAAAAAAGTCTTATATTACTTGATGCCCACAGTTTGAACATGACTCTTTCTTACATGTTTTCCTCTTTTCTCTGTAGCTTCTTGATTTTTTCCACATTGTAAAATAAATCTAGTGCATCTTGACAGGAAAAAAAAGTCCAAATGTACTTTTTTAAGTGAATAAAAGTGGATTTTTATTCATTTTTTTATCACTTAATTTATGTTTCTTACAGTTTTTGCCACAATTAAAAATTGTACTCTTTTTGCCTTCTTGATTTTTTTTTTTGCATTCTATACCATGAGTTCAATGATGCACAGACCATTTATTATTCATTAATATACATCTAACATTGTATTTAGTTCATGGTCTGCAATGTTATGGTTTGGATCATAAATATTCTCCAAAGACTCATGTATTGTAGGATGGTCTTAGCTGATGGAAAGGAGTCATTAGGACTACATCCTTGAAGAGGATATTGGAACTCTTACTCTTCTCTTTCTTTTTGCTTCCCAGCTGCCTCAAGGTGAGCTGTTTGCCATATACTTCCCATCATCATGTTCTGCTTTACCGCAGGCCTCGAAAGCAACAGAGCCAGCTATGAGCCAAAACCTTTGAAACTGTGAGCGAAAATAAATCTTGTTTATCTCAGATATTTTGTTGCTCTAGTAGAAAGCTAACACATGCTCTTAGTGTATATTTATTGAATAGATGAATGAATTAAAGAGTTTAAACGAAAGGCTCTTAGGGATAAGTAAAATATAGTCTATCTCTAGGTAAAATTTGACTGTAGAATTTTAGAAGTATACAATCATTAGCAGAGAAAAATATGCCATATGACTTATGGGCATATATAACCATCGAGGTTTTGTATAGAAAACAATCGCAAAAAGTAAAAAGATCAGTGATAAATATAAGAAAATTATTGATTTTTTGCTAAATAAGTAATTTGTGGTGAAGACCCAACTCTATTTGTTTATTACCATGGTGTCTCATCTAAATTTTTACCCATGCACATAAAATAATATCAAATATTAAGGTAAGTTTATTATTTTAATTAGGAGTAGGTAATAATTATGAACAATTTCTTTACTGATATTGTCAAAGAACCTTTATAAGAATTAATGAATTAGACTACAGTTGACTACCACTTAACTAATTGATTAAAAAAACTTAGCTAAAAACTCATTAGTTTCAGTTGGTGGATTCTAGTCAACCACTCAATTAGTATGGTAACTAATAAATAAAGAGAATGAAGCATTTATCCTGCTTTTTTTTTTTTTTTTTTTTTTTTACATGAACTGGACCTCTGGGTAGCAAACAATTGAGAGAAATGCTTGTCATTAGAGAACTAATCCAGATAATAAATAAAAATGATTGATAGATTTAAAATGTGAATTATCATTTAAATGCTTATAAATTAATAAATCTTTACACTAATCATCAATGTTTACTTTTGACAATATTCCTATAGGAGAGATACCATGTGTGTCCTAGTGTAAGTGTACTATTGCCAAGAAAATTCAGTCACAATCTGATCAAGCCTCTGGATCCAACTATCAATTCACAGAAAAGTCAGGAACAGAGGAAAATATTAAAGTTAATAACATGGGTATGCAATCAGCAAGATATAGACTATAGGATATTATACAGAACAAATGTACTTATTCCTTCAATAAATACATTGCAAGGAATAAAAAAGATATGAGTGGAGATACAGATTAAAAGTCACCTGATTTAGCAAACACTGTGAATACATGGTATTCATTGAAAACCTGATTCAAACATACTATAATAATAAAATAACTTAGAATACAATCAGAGAGTACAACCTGTGAAACAGCAAAATAGGAGGTCCTAAATTATTCACATTGAATTTAGAGATTTTACTTGATACTGTTTATAATACTCTATGTGATATGTTTGTAAATCACAAAAATTACACAACTTAGCATGTGTATTTTCCGACAGCATTCTGAAATTTTTCGTCTTCTGTGTAATATATTGACAGGAGATTTATATTCTCGAAGACTGACAAGTTATACATTTCAGCTACTGAAAGAAATAATTAGAAACTGTCTTTGTCATTACTTTTGAAGTGATGTCACCATGTGCATGCCTCAGGACAACAGACAGATCTCCACAGGAAGCACTTCTTGCATCCATATGGTTGCCTGTCATTTAAGATAATAACAACATCATCATAGTGATTATCAATGCAAATTATTTTTCTTAGTGACAGAGATATGAAAAGTATGTGAAGCAATAACTGTCCAAGTGGTACATAGCACAGAATTTGGGGGCCCTTTTACTTGGATACTTTTCTTTCAGCTTAATTTGAAATTTAATTCTTGTGTTTGGAATTGCATTTATTTACCTCTGTTGAACACATACTGCAATGCCCTTGTGGCAATATGCACAAACTTTTGCTCTGGAAAACTCAAGCATGCTGATCCTGTGTTTACCCTGAATCATAAACATTATCATGATTATAGCAAACACTCAGGTGTTCACAGTGGGTGTGATTTTCATACCAAATGTTACATATACCATGCTGTTTTATGACCCCAAACACTTTGTGAAGTACATGAATCTGTTTCTGGAATAAATACTAAATAATTATCTTCCAACATTAGCATTAGTTTCTCTCCTCAGAATCATGAAGATTCATTTTATCTCAGTTCCTTGATCTTGAAAATAATGGAAATAATGTACCAACTGTACAGTGTTGTCCTGATTGTTAAGGACATTGTTCCTGCCACTTTCCAAACAGTTCTGGAAGTCTTTCATGAATGTCTTTATAAGGTGTGATAGAAAATGTGGTGATTGGGGCTACTGAGTGGCAGCCAATGGAAATGCAGGCTTGTAAAAACATTAGTGTGTCCTCATTCATCTGTTCACTGAATCTGGCACCAAGTGACTTCTAGAGCTTTCCCAAAGTCAAAAGGACCATAAAAAAGATGTTTTAAATTAATTCAGGACATTGAAGAAATCATGACAACACAGCTAAAGAATATTCTGTGTAGTAGAGTTATAGCAAGGATGGTACACTGTGTTCTGTGCTACTCATGCCATTGCTGTATTGCCATCTGCAGTATAGCCTCTATAAATCTTGAAATTTCAGAAGTTAGCAAAGGTAACTGAGGTTGATGCTCATTGGTGAGTGGATAAAGATTTGTAACCTTTGCTTCATGGAACTAAGGTGACATCTTTTTTGAATCTGCATGGTAATTTTCTATGGTACTAAAACCACTTTGTAGATCAGCAGAAATCAAATTATTCTTAGATAACACATTAAACTTCACATAGTTGTGGCTTAGCTCAGGATAGATATTTTCTACTGATTCTTGCTGGTCACCAGGACAGAGAAAAAGTTTTTAATGGGACAGTTCAGATACAATGTGTGTCACATCTGTTCATATTTAATTCACTAGAACTATAAGAACAAATTATCTAGAATATATGAATTTTATTTAACTATTAAAGATCCAGGAAATGTAGAAGATAAAGTGGAATATTTAGCTTTATCTTTTCTGCTATACACTACCAATACGTCTGATTACTACTGGTCTCCAGGTGAAAGTACTGGTTATCAGTGATCTGGAGTGATTGCAAAGCAAGAAGGCATGATGAAATAACCTACTGGTGAGAATTCATGTTTCATGGGAAGTTGGTGCTAGCCATGACACTTACTTGCTGTTTGGATCACAAGTGGTCATAAAGAAAGATTCAAGGGTTGGGGATTCAGCTCAGTGGCACAAGTGTCTGCCTGGCAATTGTGAGGTCATGAGTTTGATCCCAGGTACCAAAAAAAACAAAAAACAAAAAAACAAAAAAAAACATTCAAATGAAAAAAATAGTTGTTCAAAGAAAAGAAGGGGTTTGGTGTTTTACCAAGTAATTTTCTTCTCTCTCATTCCTTTGGCTTTGATAGGGACTTAGACATTTTTTCTTTATTACAAAACGTGAACTCTTGGGATATTATTATGAGCTCACAATGGCAAAAGCCAAGCTTTTGGATGTGTCTGTGTGGCTGTGCATATATGTTCATCCAACTATGTAAAAATTGTAGGCTCTATTACTACACTTGTTTTACAGAGGAAACACTAAGCAATTTATTCAAAGTCCATAACTGGGAGATGTCAAAGTTGGGATTTGAACCATGATCTGACCCTTACATGTGGCCTCTTCTCAGTCCCTTACACTGACCCTCCCATGTTTGGTACTTTTTCTTTCACAAGTTTTTTCCTTTAAGTCATTGGTGATGGTGCTGCAATAGCTTCTTTTCTGGAATGCTTCATTTCCCATTCCATACTGTCTAATACCTACCACATTATTTTATGTAACATAAAACCTCACTAAACTTAGGTGAATGTATGAAAAGAAGAATACAGCATGATCTATAATGATGTCCTAAAAGGTAATTGGAGCCAGAAAAATATCAGAGCATGCAATTGTGTTGTTGGATGCTCTATCTGTGTTATATCTCTTGCTCTGAGTGGATCAGGCCTCATGTGAATCTTTCATCTGAAAGGCTGTAAACGTTCTCTGTCATTGGCTGATTCAACCAAGGGAAGCATTTGGTGTGAAGGCAGCCAGTCATTAGCCTTACCAGAAACCATAAGATATCCTGGTGTGAACCTTTGGCTAATAAAAAAATTTTTTTTTTTTTGGAATTGAACTAATAATCTCATATGTACCAGGCAGGCACTTGTGTGACTAAGCTATATCCCTGGCAGGCCAATGAAAATTTGAGAAAGCTTGATATTTATGCAGAAAGACAATTGATGGTTTTCATAGCACTTTTACAGTGGGGTTTGATGCCTGAAAAGAATGGACTCAGTCAAAAAGTCAGACAAGCGCAGGTAAAATCTCTGAAAGGGTAGTGTCCAGGCCACAGAGCATGATCAGAAGTGCACAGTTGTAGGACTAGGGGACAGAGGCAAAGAAAGCTGTTGTTTTAGAGTTCAAACACAAAGATGATCAATAAATACCTTTTGCCTAGAGATAGCGTGTTAATGCTTTTATTTTTTTTAAGCTATGTTGGATTCTGAGTGACTGCTCATCCCTGCATTGGGTTCCAGCTCTTCCTGTAACATCTGACAGTTAGGCTTTTCTCAGCTAACACAAGGCTGCTCATGTGGCTGTCATTTCTCTGTCTTATTTCCTGGTGACTTTATTCTCTTCTGGCAGGTGACTACACTATTCTTGATAAGCAAGGAACATTAAATCTTTGACTTCTGTTTTTAAACATTAAATCTTTACTCTAAAAGACAGATTGTTTTTGAAATTTAATGGCTTGCCTTTGTATTTATTTGCTGTAACTGCATTTAGAAAAAGTAGAGGAATAGGTCATGGAATGAAGGCATAAGATTTATGTTAGGTAGTTTTTGAATAGAAATTAGAAGTTAAAAACATTCTGTATTTCAAAGTATTGGTTCAACTCAGTATTTCTAGGTAAGCTATCAATATATTTTGATGGTGGATTTTCCCCTTTGTATTTGTAAATGAAGAAAATCTTCAGATATTTTTTCCTTTATTTGTACTCTTCCAATTCTCTCCCCCTCTTTGCCAGTTTTATCCTTATCATCATCTTTTTTTGTAGTGTACAAAGAATTGCTTTGCACTGCTCCAGGGAGTTTCCAAATACATGATGTGGAGACTTAAAAATACCGAGATGTGAGCCTTTATACTTGAGTTGCTATGAAATTGATTTAGCTTATCTTTTGGACATTAAGCAACAGATTGGTTTTGAAAGTAAAGCTTTCCACTTTTTCTTTTTCTAAGCCCCAATGTGCAGTACAACACTTGGATGGAGTTATTTTGTTCATGTTTTATAGAACTCTCTTGTGATGCTGCGGTTAGTAGTCAAAGAAATGAAAGTTTTCAGAAACACTGAAAGAGAGTCACTTATACCTGATAGGCAGTGAGCAAAATTTTGAAAATGACCTTCAGTTACATGTTACTGAGGTGGAATTTTTTTTTCTAGCAGATATTTGCTCACTACACTCAGCGTTCTCTTGTGTTAAAGGTTTTAGAAAGTTTGACAGAACTATAAGCAATATTTCAGCTACCTATGTGTATAATTATGCTAGAAGAACACTCAAAGGTTTTTTGAAGATTTATTTCCTGGTGTCCTTAAAATGAGGAGAATTAGCTGATTTCATATGTGTGTGATTGTGTATACATTCATGAGTGTGTGTGTATATATATATATATGATTTCACATAAAAAGGCAATTAACTTATTCCATGTATATGTGCTCACATATACAGATATAAGTCAAATTTTGTAAAGCAACAGAAAAAGCATGCAAATCTATTGACAATAGAAAGGTTTAAACAAAAAATATTGACACTTATTTTGTTACTTGGAAATGGAGTAAATGTTAGGATTAGGTTACAGAAAAAAATCAGTTTATTACACAAACAGCTAAGAAAACAATGGACTATGTCTTATATGTGTTAATATATCTTTTCCTGATAAAATCTGGTCATTCCTGACAAAAATATACTTGGCAAATGGATAAAAGACAGAAACATTCCAGTGACAAAGCCTCTTGCTCTATTCAGTAATAAACCATCATACATTGTGTGTAAGTAGTTTGATCACAACATTATGTAGCTTAATATAATTTAGCAGTAATTTTAAAGTTAATTGACTACTCTTGTGTCTTTCTGAATACCAATTAATGTTCCTAAAACATTTATCCTATCAACATTTACACAGGTAGGATAATATTGTGGCTTCTGAAATGTCTGGCAAAAAATTCAAAATGTCAAAAATTTTTCTATAAAATCACACTGGAATTTAAATATCTGGTCATTAAAATTATGACAATTAAGGAAAAAATTACAACAGCCTCAAAAATAGGTAATAAGAAGTAAAAAAAGCATAAAATATTTAATTTTGTACTAAATTTTGTATTTCCTTTTCTTTGTCATGACTAGACTCTCCCAATAGCCTTAAATCTAAATTTATCCAATTTATTGAGTAAGCAAGCATGGAGTTACAATGATTATACTCAGTTTTTGTCTTCCATGATCTTTCAAATTATATCATATTTGGGAGAAAAGTAAGGCTACAACAACAGAAAAAAATGATACAATAATATAAGAACCTTGACAACAAATTGAGCTTACAAAGTCATGTCCTTGTATAGGAAGTGCAGACTGTAAGTACAGTTTTAGAGAAGGCTTCTTGATTGTAGCTTAGTCTTAGAAGGGTGAAGAGGTGAATGGATGGCAGAAAGATTATGCAAATACAGGACTCTGAAATATTGTTTTTAAGCTGAAGAAATGGAATTCTGACTAATTTCAGTTCAAATGAGTATGACATTCTTTTTTTTTGCCTTTTCAGAGTTTAATATGGAATTTCAGGTATAAAGATGTTGAAGAATCATCAAATATTTAAAGCAAACCAACACTTTTCTCTTATTTTTTTATTATAAAAAGCAAAACAGAAAAAGGATAGAAATGATACAGAATTTCAAAAAATAGTAGGAAATTAACACTAGTTAACATATTGCATATTGTTATCTTATAAGTGCATTCTAGTAACACTTTTTGAATACATTTCTGCTTCATTGTACTGCAGTTATCCCTGAATAGCTTTGTGCAGTTTTATATATATGTCTTGTTTCTCAATTTTTCTAAAAATTAGGAGCTATTTTTTTGTTCTTTGTCTTTTTAAAAAAATGTGGTTCCTCACAAATCCTGCTATGACTCTATGAACCTAGTGGAGTGGGAAATGTTTTTGAGTTAGAAATGCCTTTTGAGATTATTAAAAGCATTCGTTTTAATTTTTTCAGAAGATTTGTTTTTTAGTACTATTTTTGATTACAATATAAAAACACATGAAGTAATAGATTACTCCTCACTATAGTTTCATAGTACATTTTAATAACACAAAAGTATAGTTTCAAGTACACCTGTCACAAGTCTTCATTGTCAAAAAATTCATGGCACCTCTTTCCCCAACCAGGGCAACCTCAGCATCCAATGGGAGCATCAGCAACCCCTCCCACTCCCCTGGAAGACTTCAGCAGCTGACGGGAGTGTTGGCCACTCCTCCCACTCACCCAGATGACCTCAGCAGCCAGAGAGAGCATTAGCCACCTCTCCCCCACTTCAGTGGGCTGGCAAGGGGCTTGGCAACCACTCTCCCTATACAGAGGACCTCAGCAGGCAGGCAAGAGCATGAATGCATATTGGCCCCCCATGCAGAGGACCTCACTGGATTGGCAGGATCCTTGGCAACCCCTCCCCTCTCCCACAGGACCTTGGTGAGCCCATGAGACAGTGGGCAAACCCTTCTTCCATATAGAGGACTTCAGGTGGGCTGGTAAGAGTGCCAGTGAGGCACTGAGGAACCCAGCTATGATGTGAGACCCCAGTGACACAAAGTCCCAACTGGGGCACACACCAGAGACAGGAGAGTCTGGCAACCTGGAAAAGTCTGAAGTTATAGTAACAATGCAAGCTAAGGGTTGGTTCACATCAATAATCTGAAGCTAGTCAGCCTAGAAAGGATATAGGACTCTCTCAACTGGCCCTGCAGCTGGAATTCAGGAGACTGGTCCCTTCCCTACACTGTGGGACCCAACAACTGGGTGAATAGCAGCCACACAGTAGGATGTTTAAGACACACATGATGCATAATTGAGACTAGCTAGATTAAACAGACCAAAACATTAACCAAGAGGTGAAAATAACAAAATTTAAAAGCAAAGTGCAGTCTCAAATGCCCATCCCATCTGGAACAAGTACAGGAGACATCAACATGGAAGACATTGGAAGTGACACACCTGAAATTTCTTAAAAGAATTGCTCAGCATAGTTAGAGAAGACATAGATAAAAATAGTACAGGAGTATGGAAAAATAAGGGAAACCTTGAATGAATAATATAAGAAAGAAATGGAATGCATGAAACAAATTCAAACAGATATCCAAGAAATTAAAAATTCATTGAAGGCAAGAAAAATATTTTGAACAAAACTGAAGATAGACTTTCAAACCTTGAGGCAGGATCACAGCTAGTGATCGTGAAAGGAAAGAACTCTTACAAATAAAAAGAAACCATAAAAAAACAATTCAATAGCTCCAAGATAGTGCAAAGACCAACAATATAAGACTGATAGGTGTCAATGAAAACCCAGGGGTCAACACAACTGACATAAAAATCTATTTGCAGAAGTAATAGCAGAAAATTTCCCACTAATGGGAAAAGAATCTGCGATATAGATAAATGAGTCATATAGAACTCCAACTAGCCATGACCAAAATAAATCTATACCCAGACATGTAATATCAAGATCCCAAAAATTCAGCAGAAAAAAGAATACTAAAAGCTGTTAGAGAAAAGAAACAGCTCACTGATCAAGGAAAGCCCATTAGAATCATGACAGACTTCTCAACAAACCCTCAATTCAAGAAAAGGTTAGAGTGAAGTGTTTGAAGCTCCGAAAGAAAATAATTTTCAACCCACATTAATGTACCCTGAAAAATTATCTTTCAAAATTAATGGAGAAATAACATAGTTTCATGATAAAGAACAACTGAGGAAATTCCTGTCCACCAAACCAACCCTGAAAGAATATTGAAAGCTATTCTAGATAGAGACAAAATGACCGCAATTCCCAAAACAACAACAGAAAGAAATCACCAGGCAGAACAAGCAACTAAACAAAGGAGAAAAGCATGGAACCAACAACAGTAAAATAATATGACAAAGATAAGGCAATGTATATAAGCTATAACCATCAAAGTAAATAGTCTCAATTCATCAATTAAAAGAGAAACAAGATTAAAGAATGGATAAAGAAACAAGATCCAACAATATGCTGTATACAAGAAATGCACTAACCAAAAAAGAAACTTATTGACTGAAATTCAAAGGATAGAAAATAATATTCTATGTAAAATGAACCCAGAAAAAAGCAGGAGTATCTATTCTGCTTGCAGACAATATTAACTTTAATCCAAAAATGATCAAAAGAGATGAAGATCATTACATACTCCTTAGGGGAAAAATTAAAAAGGAAGAGATAATAATCATACCAAATTTGATATGTACCAAATATGTACCAAATTTGAGAGAACCCAACTATATAAGACAAATGTTGATAGATTTGAAAAATCAAATATGCAATGATACAAGTGTAATGGGGGAGCTCAATAACTCATTGTCACAAAGAAATAGATCAACTAGACAAAAAGTCAGCAAAAAAATAACAGAACCAAACAAAACCAATGAACAAATGGACTTTAATAGACATTTACAGAGTGTTCTATGCAATGACATCAGAATACAAATTCATCTCAGCTGTACATGGGATGTCCTCTAAAATAGATCATAGAACATCCTTAACTAAATGGCAAGGAACTAAAATTATGTCATTCATATTATCTTCCCACAGTGCACTGAAACTGGAAATTAATGACAAAAGAAACTACAAAAATGCCATAAACACATGGAAATTAAATAACACCTTCCTGAAAAACCAATGGGTCACAGATGAAATTAAAGAAAGAATTAAACAATATCTGCAATTAAATGAAAATGCAGATACAGCATACTGGATCTTGTGGACACAATGAAAGTATTCCTAAGAGGGAAATACATAACAGTGAATTTTCACAACAGGACAGCAGAATGAGCACAAATAAACAATATCAAACTTCTACAAAAAGAAGAGCAAGTCAAGACCAAAGCTCATAGAAGGGAGAAAATTGTAACAATCAGACCAGAAGTTAATTCAATTGAGACTAAGAACAATACAAAGAATTAATGAATCAAAAAGTGGTTCTTTGAAAGAATGATTGATAAACCCCTAGGCAACTTTATAAAGAAAAAACTCAAACTCATTCAATGAGGAATGAAAAGGGTAAAATTACTACAGATTCTGTGGAAATTCAGAAGATCAAGAATACCTACCTTGAAAGTCTTTACCTCCATAGGATGGAAAACACAAAAGAAATAGACAGATTCTTAGAAATGTATGAATTACCAAAGCTAAATTAAGATGATATAAAAATTTTGAATAACCTGCTATCAGTTACTGAAATTGAAAACATAGTTAAAAACTTACCAACATAGAAAAGCCCAGGTCCTGATGGATTCACAGCAGAATTCTACAAGAAGTTTAGAGAAGATTTAATGCCAATACTCCTGAAACTCTAATGAAATTGAAAAGGAAGCAATCCTTCCTGAATTATTCCTGGAGACAAGTATTACTCTAACACCAAAAACCAGAAAAAGAACCAATGTAAAAAGAACTACAGGTCAGTCTCCCTATGAACATTGATGCAAAAATTCTCAACTTTTTAAAATATTTTTTTACATCTTAAATTTTACTCTAGGTAGATTGATGTTTAGCAATTATTTAGACCTTCGGTTATAAATATAAAAGCAAAATTTTTCTATGATAATGGTTTTAGATTTTTTTCATAGATTTTGATGATTTCTTTTTGATAGTTTCTAAATAGCCTCTGATTTCAACTGTATTTTTTTTGGGTTTGTTTATTTGCAAGTGTATGTTTCAATTTTCATTTATTTTTTTTCAAGCTTACATGTTTATTGCATGGTTTCTCTTACATGAGAAACCCAAAATATAAGCAACTTAAAGAGCAAAATAAAAGATAATAAAAAAAACAGGATAATAGAACTTTTGCAAATGGAAAGAGCAGAAAGAGATGGAGGGGCAGAGGAAGTAAAAAGAACTAAAATGCATTAGGTACCTGTGACAACAACTCTCCATGATGAATGTAATCACTATGTACTGCAAATGCATGCTTGAAACACTTTTTAACTAAAAAAAAAAAGAATTTAGGAGCAGAGGAAAGGCTTAAGTTAGGAGTTAAGGCAGATCCCAGGTATGGGACTGTGGAGAAATAAATATGAGATTTGGAGTCAGGAAATCTAGGCTCAGATCTTGGGTTTGGGCATTAATTTTTGTTATGGTTTCTGTCTAGATGTCCCCCCAAAGCCTCATACAGTTATGTGAAAGGGCTTCTAGAATTTGTGATTGATTTATGGTTCCTTGCTTGAATCTGATTATAGATGTGAGTGCTACACCTGCCCTAGGAACAGAAAGAGTCTCCTCTCTGTGTTCCTCCCCTCTTGTTCTTGTTTGCTTTTGCTACCTTTTTCTTTTTCTTTATTATTTTTAAAGTAGTAAAATACCACATAACAAGATGGAACAAAGCCAATTGAGACACTGTAGTGAAACTGGTTCAGAACTTTACAGCAGGTTACCGAGATAACAGTAATAGGTACCATAGTATATCTGGTTTTCTTCACAGTAGTTCTTTCAATCAGGTATATCAAAATCAAAGGAAATACAAAACATTATAGAACTTATCAAAACAGAATATTGAATAGAGCCATACCATTAATCAGAATAAAGCAAAAATAGTTGCCTTCAAAGAGATGGTAGAAGGAAATCACCCTTATGTGCTATATTGCGTATAGTCAACCTCGCAAGAGATGCTCAGATCTCTGGTTCCCACTTGCTAATGGGGGTAGTGGGGAGATGGATGTTTGAATCTCAGCCTGCTCACTGGTAGGCTCAGAGCTGCTTACCAGAGTGGTGAACTGGCTGCTTGGTTTCCCAGCACCATAAGTTCCAACATGGTGCGGATTTCAGGAGACACTAATGGTTCTCCCTCTGGGGTGGCCATGGCTTGCCAGGCCACAGCCACTTACCAGGGCAGTGAGCTGGCTGCTTGGTTTCCCAGAACCCTAAGTTCCAGCATGACAAGGATCTCAGAGCTGCTTACCAGGGCAGTGAGCTGACTGCTTGGTTTCCCAGCACCCTAAGTTCCAACATGGTGTGGATCTCAGGAGATGCTGATGGTTCTCACCCTGGGGTGGCTGTGGCTTCCCCAGCCACAGCCACTTGCCGGGGTGGTAAGCTGGCTGCTGGTTTCTGAGTGCCCTAAGTTCCAACATGACTTGGATCTCAGGAGATGCTGATGGTTCTCACCCTGGGGTGGCCACAGCTTGCTGGGCCATAGCCACTTACCAGAGCAGCGAGCTGGCTGCTTGGTTTCCCAGCACCCTAAGGTCCAACATGACAAGAATCTCAGGAGAGTGATGGTTCTTGCCCTGGGGTGGCTGCCCACATAACACATCTTAATTCCTTTATTCATCCCATCCTCCTTCCTTCTCTCTGCCCTCCCCTCTCTTTCCATCTCTTTATCCCTTTCCCATTTGAGAAAGGTCTAGCTCCAACTTCCTAATGTTTTGTTTTCTATTTATACTTTGGGTTTCTCATAGGAGAGAAACCATATGATATTTAAGGTTGTGTGTCTGATTTATTTCATTTAACATTGTGGTCTGAAGGTGTATCCATTTTCCTATAAATGACTCAAGTTTTTCTTCATGGCAGAGTAGTACTTGATGGTGTGTAAATATTACATTTTCTTTATTCACTTATCTGTTGATGAACATATAGGTTGCTTCCAAGATCAAATGACTATGAATTGTGCTGTTATAAACATGAGTTTGCATAAATTACTATAATATGATGTCGTTAGCTTTTAAGGAACATACCTACAAAGGGAATAGCTGGGTCAAATTTCTAATTTTAGTTTTGTGAGAAATCTCCATACTGATTTTCATAGTGATCATACTAATTTACATTCCCACCAACAATGTGGAATGGTACTCTCCATCCCTCAGCCTCTCCACCATTTGTTATTTGATTTCTTGGTGGTAGTCATTTTTTCTGGAGTAAGATGGAATCTGAGTGGTGTTTTAATTTGCATTTTTCTAATGGCCAATTATGTTGAACATTTCTGCATATATTCATTGACAATTTATGCTTCTTTTCTGAAGTGTCTGCACATTTCAGTTGCCCATTTTTTGATTTTTTTTTAATTTTGGGAGGTTTAACATTTTTGAGTTTTTTAAAAGTATATATTCTACATATCTGTCTTTTGTCCAATGAATAGGTAGCAATTTTTGTATTCTGTAGGTTGTCTCTTTACTCTGTTTATTGTTTCCTTTACTGTGCAGAATCTTTTGATTTTGATAAGAACCTGTTTGCTGATTCTTGGTAATATTTCTTGTGCAACCATAGTTCTCATAAAAAAATCATGGTCTGTGCTTATGACTTCAGAGTTTTACTTATTTTATCTTCTAGCAGATTGTTTCCATTTTAACACTTATTTGATCCATTTTGATTTTAGTTTAGATATATGGGGCTAGATTAGATCTTCTTGTGGATAGCCACCTTTGCCAGCACTATTTAATGAAGAAGCTGTCTTTCTCCAAGAAAAGAGGACTTTGTGTCAAAGATCAAATAGTTGAATGTGCTTGGAGATGATTCTGCATCCTCTGTTTTGTTCCATTGGTTCTTATATTTATTTTTGTGCCTGTGTTACACTGTTTTTATTTCTGTAGGTTTGTATAGAATTTTTGTAAAATTTTATGTTACAGAGAATAAAACAAAAGAGGACAGAACAAAGCAGATCAGAACAGAACAATGTAAGCAACACAGCACTTCACAACAAGACAACTGGATATTAACAGTAGCTACCATAATATCTCTTTCTTTGAAATAGTTGAGCATAGGTTCACACACAATAATATCAAACATAACAAAATAATATAAAACCATTCAAGAGACTGAAAGTATTACAGGGCATTCTTAACCAAATAACAGAAAATGAACAATGGCTACTATAATATCTCATTTTCCATAAAAATTTGTTTATACTATCACACATATTAAAATCCAATAAGACACAACATGATAGAACCAATGGAAACAGAAGAACAAAAGCATGGTAGGGCTTCAAAGCAAGATGATATTAAATCAGCAATGGCTGCCATAATGTCTTGTTTTCTTCAAAGTAGCTGTTCATACCATCACACATAGTAAGTTCAAATAAAACAGAATAAAACCATTCCAACCAATGAATGAAAACATTATAAGACTTCAAAGCAATATAATGGTGAACCATGATTACCACAGAATCTTATGTACTCTTACCATTTCTTACACTAGGGAGACTATATGGTATTTATACATGTGAGTTTGATTTATTTCGCTTATGAGTATGGTCTCAAGTTGTATCCATTTATTTATAAATATCTCAATGTGATCATTCTTTATAGCTTAGTAGTACTCCACTGTATAGAAATACCACATCCTTTTTACCTATTCCTCAGTTGATGGGCACTTAGGTTGTTTCCAAGATCTGGCTATTACAAATTGTACTGCTATAAACATGGATTCACATATATCACTGTGGTAAGATGTTATCAGTTCTTCTGGGAATATGCCTAGGAGTGGAATAGCTGGGTCATATGGGACTTCCAATCCCAGTCTTTGAGGAGTCTTCAGATTTACCTCCACAGTGGTTGCACCAGTCTACACTCCCACCAACAGTGCAGAAGAGTTCCTTTTTCCCCAGAGTCTCTCTAGCATTTGTTTTTGCTAGTTTTCTTGATCCTGGCTGTTCTTTCTGGAGTTCTTTTTGCATTTCTCTAATGACTAATGATGATGAACATTTTTTCATGTATTTATTTTCCATTTGTATTTCTTCATCCGAGAACTGTATTCATTATATTCATTATTTTCCATTTGTATTTCTTCATCCGAGAACTGTATGTATTCATCTCAGATGCCCATTTTTGGATTGGGTCTTTGAATTTTGGGGGTCTGATTTTGAAAAATTTTTTATATGTTCTTGACAGAAGTCCTTTGTCTGAGGGACAGTCCACTAAGATTTTTTTTCCCAGTTTGTGGGTTTTCTTTTTACTATGCTGGAGATTTCTTTCAACAAGTGGAAACTCTTTAATAAGACGTGATCCCAGTTATTAATTCTGAGAAGTATTTCCTGTGCGGTTTGATTCTTGCTCATGAATTCTCTACCTACACCTATGTCTTCAAGATTTTTACCTGCTTTGTCTTCCAACATATTTAGTGTTTCTGTTTTATTATTTAGATCTTTGATCCATTTAGATTTTAGTTTAGAACATGGTGATAGGCATGGGTCTAGTTTTAGTTTTTGGCATATGGAGAGCCAATTTTTCCAGCACCATTTATTAAAGAGACTATCATTCTTCCAGTGAACATGTTTGGCTCCTTTATCAAAGATAAGGTGGCTGAGTGTGTTTATAGTCGTGGTTGTATCTCCTAATCTATTCCATTGATCTTCAGATCTGTTTTTATTCCAGTACCATGTTGATTTTATTACAGTAGCTTTGTAACTTCAAGTCAGGGATTGTGATGCCTCCTGCCTTGCCTTTGCTGCTTAGAATTGCCTTTGCTATTCTAGGTATCTTTTAGTTCCAGATGAATTTTAGGAGTGATTTCTCTAGATCTATGAGGTATGTTAGTGGTATTTTCATTGGGATTGCATTGAATGTATATAACAATTTTGGGAGAATGGCCATTTTCACAATATTTATTCTTCCTATCCATGAACAAGGGATGTCTTTCCATTTTCTGAGGTCCTCTTTGATTTCTTTTTTCCAGGTATTATAATTTTCCTTGTATAGCTCTTTTACTTCTTTTGTTAGATTAATTTCTAAGCATTTCATTTTGTTGGATGCTAGTGTGAAGGATGTGGCTTCTCTTATTTGTCTCTTGGTGATTTCGTTGTTAGTGTATAGGAAGGCTATTGATTTTTGAGTATTGACTTTGTATCCGGCTGCATTGCTGAATTTATTTATTATATCTAGGAGTCTTTCAATGGAGTTTTTGGGGTCTTCTATGTAGAGTATCATGTCATCTGCAAATAACAATAATTTAACTTCTTCTTTCCTGTCTTTACTTCTTTTATTTCTCTCTCTTGTCTAAGTTCTCTGGCTAGTATTTCCAGTACTATGTTGAATAGGAGCAGTGATAAGGGACACCCTTGTCTTGTGCCTGATTTTAAGGTAAAGGCTTTCAGTTTTTGGCCATTTAATGTGATGCTGGCTGTTGGCTTATTGTAGATGACCTTTATCATATTGAGATAATGACCATCTATTCCAATTCTCTGTAAGGTTCTTATCATGAATGAGTGTTGGACCTTATGAAAAGCTTTTTCTGCATCTATAGAAATGATCATGTGATTCTTACTTTTGGCTCTATTGATATGGTGGATTACATTTATTGATTTACATATGTTGAACCATCCCTGCTTGCCTGGGATGAATACCACTTGGTCATGGCACATAATCTTCTTGAAGATTTGCTGCAATCTGCTTGCCAATATTTTATTGAGAATTTTTTCATCTATATTCATTAGGGAGATTGGCCTGAAGTTCTCTTTTTTAGTTGGGTCTTTCTCAAGTTTTGGTACTAGAGTAATATTTGCTTCTAGGAATGAGTTAGGAAGAATTGCTTCCCTTTTGATTTCATTGAAGAGTTTGAGGAGTGTTGGCATTAAGTCTTAATTGTATTTCTTGTAGAATTCCACAGTGAATAAGTCTGGGCCTGGACTCTTCTTTGTTGGTAAGGACTTAGTTACATTTTCAATTTCATTAATAGAAATTGGGTTATTCATCAGTTTTACATCTTCTTGATCCAGCTTTGTTGGTTCATATGTTTCTAGGAATCTGTCCATTTCTTCTGTGTTATCTAACCTATGAGAGTAGAGGTTTTTGAGATAGGTGTTGGTGATCTTCTGTATTTCCACAGAGTCTGTAGTGATTTCACCTTTTTCATTCCTTATTGCATGAATTTGAGTTTTTTCTTTCCTTTTTAAAATAAGGTGGGCTAGGGGCTTATCAATTTTATTTATTCTTTCAAAGAACCAACTCTTTGACTTGGTGATTCTTTGTATTGTTTTGTTAGTCTCTATTGCATTAATTTCTGCTCTGATCTTTATAATTTCCTCTCTTCTTTTGGCTTTGGGCTTGGCTTTGCTCTTCTTTTTCTAGCTGTTTGAGATGTAGCATCAGGTTGTTTATTTATGTTTCTTTCTGTTTTCCCAATGTGGGAACTTAGTGTAATAAATTTTCCTCTGAGGACCACTTTCATTGCATCCCACAGGTTCTGGTAAGTTGTATTTGTATTTTCATTTGCTTGTAGATATTTTTTAATTTGTTGTTTAATTTCCTCTGTGACCCACTGATTACTCAAGAGTGTATTATTCAATTTCCATGTGTTTGTGGGGTTTTTGCAGTTTTTTATCATTAATTTCTAGTTTCATGGTGCTATGGTTCAATAACATGCATGGGATAATTTCAATTATTTTGCATTTACTTAAATTTGTTCTGTAGGCTACTATATGGTCTATTTTAGAGAATGTACCATGTACTGCTGAGTGAATGTATATTGTGATGTTGTTGGATGGAACATTCTGTGTAAGTCTCTCAAGTCCATTTGTTCACAGGTGTGATTCAGTTCTTTTGCTTTCTGTCTAGCTGATCTGTCCCTTTGTGTCAATGGCATGTTAAGGTCTCCTGTTATAATTGTGTTGTTGTTTATCTGATTTTTCATTTCTGTTAATACTTGCTTTGTATAGCTGGGTGCTCTGGAATTTGGTGCATATATATTTAAGATTGTTATCTCTTCCTCGTAAAGTTTTGCCCTAACTAGTATGTGATGACCTTGTTTATCTCTTTGGATCATTCTTGGTTTGAAGTTCACATTATCTGAAAACATAATAGCTACTCCTGCTTTTTTTGGGGGGTTTCCTGTTGCATGAAGTATTATTTTCCATCCTTGGACTTTCAGTCTATGAGTTTCCTTTTGGGTTAGATGGATTTCTTGTAGACAGCATATGGTTGGATGTTGTTTCTTGATCCATTCTGCCAGTCTGTTTCTTTTAATAGGTGAATGGAGACCATTTACATTAATGGTTATAACTGTTATATATTGGTTTATTGTTGACATGTTATCTTTCTGCTGTTATATCTTTACCTTTCCATTCTGTTTGTCTGCCTTCCTCAGTGTTTTTTTCCTATGTGTATCTAGAATGTCTTTCAGTATTCTTTGTAGGGTTGGTTTGGTGATCATGAATTTTTTCAGCTGTTCTTTGTCATGGAAGTATCTTATTTCTCCATCCATTCTGAAGGACAGTTTTGCAGGGTACATCAGTCTGGGTTGGAAGTCATTTTCCTTTAGGATCTGAAATATTTTATTCCATGATCTTCTTGACTTCATTATTTATGTTGAGAAGTCTGCTGTGATTCTGATAGGTTTTCCTTTATAGGTGATCTGTTTTTTCTTTCTAACAGCTTTTAATATTCTGTTCTTATGTTGGATTTCTTGGATGGTGATTATATTATGTCTGGGTGTAGTTTTATTTTTGTTATGGTTTGGAGTTCTATATGGTTAACTAATCCATATGTCAGCTTCCGTACTCATGTTTGGGAAATTTTCAGCTATTACTTCTGTAAATAGCCTCTTGATATCATTTGTGTTGTTCCCTTCTTTTTCATTTATCCCCTTTAACCTTTTGTTGTTTTTCTTTGTATCATCTTGCAGATGTTGAATTGTTATTTCTTGATCCCTTGTAATTTTTAAAAGATCTTTCCTTTCCTGTTCACTAGCTGCAATCTTGTCTTAGAGGTCTGAAATTCTATCTTCACTTTCATTGAGGCAGTTTTGGCAACTTTCAATAGAACTTTTGATTTCCTGTATATCTCTTTGAATCTGCTTCATGCATTCTGTTTGTTTTTTTATACTGTTCATTCAGGGATTCTATATTTTTTGCATTGTTTCTCTAATTTTTAAACTGTGTCTTCTTTAGATGTGTTCAGCATTTCTTTCACTACTTTTATCATTTCTTCTTTTAACTGGGAGATTATTTCTGATTTGAGTTCCTTTATAGCTTCCCAGAGTTGCTTCTTTATTTCAGTTGATATCATTTCAGTTGTTTCAGGTGTATGGCTTATATTTTCTTCTATGTACATGGCTTCTAGGCTTTCTTGGGATGGGCTGGAGGTTTAAGATTGCATGTTGGTCTTTCGTCTTGTCATTTTCCTACCTTTCCATGTTTTGAGTGATGTTCCAAAGCTTTCCCTGGGTGTGTTGGAAATCACTTCCCGTGCCCTTGGCTCCTAGGACTGAATGAAGGTTGCTGAGCATGGCCCAATCAGGCCCACAGGACTTCCTGTGCCACCTCTGGTGTTCCAGGAAGCTGCATGGAGTCTTAACCACTGGGGGTGAAGGTCCAAACCTCTTGCAAAGCTAGCGTTGGTGCACTGGAACTCAACTTGTGCAGCCTCAGCTCCCCGGATTGAAAGAATGTGGCTGGGAATGGTCCAGCCAGACCCGCAAAACATCCCGAGTCTGGTCCAGTGTTTCAGGGAACTGGGTGGGTGCTTAACTGCTGGGAGAGATGGTCTTAAATTCTCCCCAGGCCAGTATTGTCACACTGGAACTAGTTTGTATAGAATTTGAAGTCCAGGATTGTGATGTGTCTTGCTTTGCTCACATTACCCAGGATTGCTTTTGCTGTTTTGGGTCTTTTCTGGTTCCTATGAATTTCAGGGTTGTTTTCCCTAGTTCAGTAACGAATATTGTTGGTATTTTGATTGAGACTGTATTAAATATACATATCAATTCTGGAAATATGACCATTTTGACTATATTGGTTCTGCCTATCCAGGAGCAGTGCTATCTTTCCATTTTCTGATGTTCTGTTTAATTTCCTTTTTCAGAGTACTATAGTTTTCATTGCAGAGGTCTTTTACTTCCTTGAGTTAATTCTTAAGCATTTAACTGTTCTTTGTGCTATTGTAAATTGTTTTTTCATAATTTCTTTCTTTGTGAGTTCATTATGTGTACAGGAATGCTACCGATATTTGTATTTTGTTTTTTATCTTGCTATATTGCTGCTACTCATTATACTAAACCTTTCTTTTTGTTTTTGGTATGTTTCTTTCCATGACTAAAATATTGTTTTATTTTGTATGCAAATATTGTCTTGGCTATATACAAGTTGCTTAGATAGCAGTTATGTTCTTTTTATGGATTTTATATTCGTAAAAAATATATTCATAATATATTCATAAATCTCAGTCTTCTGAGATTTAGGGTTATAGTTTTAAGTTTAATGGTAGAGTCTTAGCTTTTAATGTGCAAGCCACATTTTATTTTGAACTAGTCATAGAAATTTTTATTTTCCTATCAAAGTTTAGACATTTCACAAGGATATATTTAGATATATTTTTTCAAAATCTTTAGACTGGCCTATCACTTGAGGATTACAGTATGTTCTGAATTCAAGTCTGTTTTTAATTTGGTGCAATATCTTTCCTATTTTTGTAAATTGCTTGCTATATTTTTCATGTTGATCTTTTGGGAATTATTTTCTTCATAGCTTTCTGAGTTTTCAATCTATTTCCATTACAATTCATATTTTTTTTTAAAGTGATGAAAACTTTTCCACTTGATTTTGCAGGATATGAAATTTCTTTTTTTCTTTCTTTCTTTCTTTCTTTCTTTCTTTCTTTCTTTCTTTCTTTCTTTCTTTCTTTCTTACTTGACAGGGTCTAACTTTGTAGTTTAGGCTACTCTTGAACTCACTATGTCCCAGGTTGGGTTTGACCTTGGGAGGTCTTTCTTCCTCAGTCTTCAGAATGCTGGGATTACAGGCATTTTCCATCATGCCTGGCATTAATCTCTCTCTCTCTCTTCCTTCCTTCTTTCCTTCCTTCTTAATTTTCCTGCCAGTACATTTTCCCTTTGGTAATGCCCCTGTTTTTTAATATTCAGATATCAATTATTTTTATTTTGTTCTCTGGTCACATGTCCTTTTATGGCACACTTCTTTAGCAGTTTCTTTTGTTCCTTCTGTTAACTTCAACTCTGTGCCTTGGGTTGTTTACCTTCCTTCTTCCAGATTGCTGAGTTCTTGCATTGCTCCTTTTCACATATTTCTTAATTATACCTGGTATTTTGTTTCTGCCAAGATGGGATGAATATGTGGGTTGGCAAGTGAAAACAAAGACAGATGTTTACTTTCTGGTTGACCAGCTAATCTTGGAAGGATGGACAAGCTAGAATATTTGTGTTGAGGCAAAGGTCAGAAGGCTGCTCTATTTTTGGACTTCTCCAGCTGAGCTGGAATCAGATCACCACCATCTCTTTCTGTCTTTATTGAATTAACCTAAGATAGCCATGCTCTTTCAACCCTGCAGTCCCATCAAGACCGGACATTCTCTTTCAGATTTGCAGATAAGAGTTCCTCTCCATTTGCCAGAATAGTGGGGAAGGCATGCTCCACTTTACCTGGTACTGTGACAGGGAGACATGCTGTTGGACCCCCAAGCTTCCCTTTGACATTGTACACAGTGATATCCATCTTAGAAAATTTTCCATTCTTTTATTTACATTTGCATTCTCTTATTTTTATCTCCAATCTTTCAAAGCTCCCCAAGTAAGCCCTACTTTTTAAAAAAATACAGTTTCCATACCTGCCAGAGAAAGGAGGAAATAAACTTGTGGTTTCACTGTCACTTTATCTCTACTCATCTTTCTAAATCTAGAGAAGGTGAATCTGAAGCCTAGAGAAGATAAATGAACTGGCCAGGACCACAAAACATGATTTTATATACTTGAAAACATCCTGAACTAATAATGAAGCAATGTTAACAGATAGTGAAATGACTTTTTATTGATTCAAAGCTTATTATAATGGAATACTCTAAGAGTCATTGGAAAATTAGGATTTAAGAGTAACATTTAGTTTCATGAACATTTTGTTCACTGTACACAGTTGATGTAATTTTAAATGTTAACATGACTACCCATGGTGCAACTCCTTGGAGCTCACATATAATGAAGTCAGCTTAATAAAACACATTTTCCTAATGAAGAATGAGGGACATCAAGTTGGCTTGAATCATTATGCAGGTAAGTAGCTGTTATAGACTTAGGCAATCAACATTAAACTTATTAGTTACAATTAGTATGCACAGCTTACTCATCATATTCAATTAACACCTTAATGTACTTGGATATTAAGTGAGAGAATGATCTTTTAGTATAATTAGGAAGTGAAGTGGGAAAAAATTCATCTGAGACTCTCACTGGAAGCTCCTTGTTAATTTACTGAAATAATACTTCCATATATCTCATAATCCTCTATTTGGCTGATTTTCCTTGTATAATCTAAACCAGCACTATCTCATACAACTGTTTGCATTAATGGAAATAGTCTGATATCCAATATGGCAGACACTTGCCATATATGGCCAATAACTACTTTAAATAAAGATTTTGTTGAAGATCTTAGTTTTTAATTTAATTTAAATTAATTTAAATAGCCACATGTGAACAATGTAGACCTAGTTATTCAAATCTTTGTTGCTGCCAAATTAAATTGCTTCTGAAATGTGAGGAGAAAGAGAATTATTCTTAGATAAGATTTTACACTTGTATAATATGTTAAAATTGACAAATTTTTCAAAAATAGTTACTTGATTTAATAATTATTTTCATTTTATTTTATTGATGTAATGAAGTCTTTGAAGATAGATGACTTATATAGAGTCACCCAGTTGATAAGAACGCTGGGCCTAGGAGTTAGCTCAGCAGCATAAGTGCCCGCCTGGCAAGCTCGAGGTCATGAGTTTTCAAAAAATTTTTTTCCATGTTCAGTTCATCATTTTCTAGTTTTTCTGCATTATGATCAGAAAATGTTGCCTGTATTATTTTGATGTTTGGAAATTTTGGTTTTCATAGTGGCCTGAGATAGGGTCATTCTAATTGTGCTTTTATGTATAAATAAGTAGTAGGTTTAATTTCAGGCAATAAAGTTTGATCTATGTTAATTCTATTTGCCATTTATGTCATTTAGATTTTTATATTATTTCTAAATTTTTCTCCTTTTTAAAAATTTATTTTTGATAGATATGTAACTATACATATTTATGTGGTATAATGTTATGCTTCAGTTCAGACTTATTTTTATTATTTGACTTAAAATTGTACTCATTTGCCAATCTCTTCTCATCTCCTCTTCTAATTGCTCTACCTAGCCTTTGGCAATCACTATTCTGTTGTTAACTTCTAAAACAGTTCTTTTTATATTTCACATAAGTGAGATTATACAATATCTGTCTTTCTGTGTGCGGTTTATTTCACTTAAAATAATGTCCTCCAGGTCCATCTTTGCCACAAATGGTGAGATTTAATCCCTTTTGATGGCTGAATGGTATCCCATTATGTATATAAATAGAATTTAAAAAATTTATTCAGGTACTGAATAGATGTGTAGGTTACTTTTGTATCTTTGGTACTGCAAGTAGTGTTACAATAAACACACGAAGGTAAATGACTCTTCATTATCCTGATTTCATTTCTTTTCATATATGTTCAATAGTGGAATTATTAAGTCAAATTTTTCCTTCTTGATGTATCACAGGCTAAGCAAAGTGAATAAAATTCTTCTATTGACTTTGCATTTTTATTTGTAACTCCTGTAGTTTTGCTTTGTGAATATTGATGTCTTTTGATGTACTGCAGTCTTACCCTTTTAAAAAATCTTTACTGTGAATATTTCCTTTTAACACCAGATGATGATTTTTATGCTATTTCTTATTTTATAACACAAATTCAACCAAGTCTGCAGTAAGGTGTAAGCTTTTTCTTTCCCTCCCTTTTGACCTCCCTTCACTTTTCTCTCCCTTTTTTGGTTATCTCCTCTTCTTCTACACTCCATATGTTTCCTCTCTCAATTTCTTTCTTCCTTCTTTGTCTACATTTGCCTTTTGTGTTAGTCAGCTTTCCCATTCATTGCTGGGACAAAATTTGCACTATTCACAAGCTAAGAGGAGAATTTTAAGGGGATCCCGTCCATGTTAAACTTGCTGCAAGGAAGAAACACTGGCAGAAGGGTGTGGTGGAGCAAAACTGCTTATTTTCTGGAAGCCAGGACCCTGTACAGGGCAAGAGTACCTGAGAAGAAGGATCAGGGATCAGATACTATAGTCCTCAAGGTCATGATCCATTCAGGCACACCCAGAGTGTGCTTTACTAATCCCCTAGGTGGTTTTCCAGGCAATTAAATTGATGATCAAAATTAACTATCACATCTTGTATATCTGTGTGCATCTTTTTCTTCTCTTTCTTTAAGAAGTTATTTTAGTCCATTTAGACTTACTAGTATGATGGATATATTTGAATATAGTTTACTTATTTATTTTCAGTGTTAAGAATTGAATCCAGGGCATTGCCCATGATAGGCAACACTGAGCTCTACCTTTATGCCTGAGTTCTTTGTAATTAATTATATTTTATGTCTTTAATGTATTAAAAAATCTTCTGTAGTTTATTCTTTGCTTTATTTTTACTATAACTGTTGTGATATTTAGATTAGTTTATTTTTATTCCACTGGCTCACTTTATTTTTTTATTTAAAAAAAGAAACAGAAAGAGTATAGAAATAATACAAAATTTCAAAAAAACAAAACAAAATTAAACAAAACAAAAAACCAAAAATAATAACCAGTAAGAAATCACTAGTTGATAATTACATATTTTCCTCTTAGAAGTAGCTGTTCAAGTTACAAAAGTAAAGCCTAAAAAGTGGACATTTAAACAGTGAGACTGCAACCAATTCTGTTCATCTATCCAACAAAAACTTAGTAATACAATTATCAATCCTACACACTTAAACATACATGCAGCTGTATCCTTTAGAACACTTTCTTTTCCTCTCTTTTTTCTTTACAATAACTATAATCCATTCTTGTAAACTGTTTAGAAGTTCTACAAATGTATAAGTCTCTACATGTATACCTAGCCTTTCTGTATTAGAGGGAGAAACAAATCAAAACAAGTCAACAATACAAATTCCTAGAGAAACACAAAAAGGACATATAAAACCACAATACTAGGTCATCTATGGTAGTTACTATGATGTTTCTTGTTATTTTCAATAAAATTATCTATATTGTCAGTCACAGTATAATTAAACTTAGCAGTACCTAACACTATTAATAAAAACCAAACATTGGTGACATTATAGGACTTCAAAGGCAGTTAATAATCAAACCAGAATGGGTATCCTATTGAATCTTGTCATCTTCAGAGTAGTTGCCTCTACTCTCAGACTTGATACTCCCAAGCATACCAGATTCAAATAAAATCAGTCAAAATAAAACAGTGATATAGCCAATCTTCTCTGTCTTATCTCTGCTATGCTATTTTTCTGTCATTGTTTGTTTACTTTTCTCCTTCATTCCACTGTCTGCCCCTTTGATTGAGGCCTTTCTGCCATTGCTCTTGGAATCCTGGTGATTTTCTTCTCTCTCTCTAGAATGTCCTTCAGTATTCTTTATAGGGTTGGATTGGTGGTCATGAACTCCCCCAGTTCCTCTTTGTCATGGAAATATCTTGTCTCTCCATTAATTTAGAGACACAGTTTTGCAGGGTACATCATTCTGGGTTGGAGGTTATTTTCTTTCAGAGTTTGGAATATTCTACTCCAAGCTCTCCTTGATTTGATAGTTTGCATCAAGAAGTCTGTGATTTTGATGAGTTTTCCTTTATAGGTAATCTGTTTCTTTTCTCTGACTGCTTTTAATATTCTGTTCTTGTGATGGATTTCTGGAATCCTGATTGTTATACGTCTGCGTGTAGATCTGTTTTGGTTGTAGCTGGCTGGAGTTCTGTATACCTCATATATCTGAACATCACGTCCGTTTCCTATGTTTGGGAAGTTTTCCTTAATTATTTCTGTGAATAGCCTTTTTGTTTCATTTGTATTTGTCCCTGCATCTTCATTCACATTTTTTATTCTTAAGTTATAAATCCTCTTGTCATCTTCTAGCTTTTGTATCATTACTTCCTGGTTCCTTGTTATTTTTAAGAGATCCTTCTTTTCACAATCATACATTGCAGATCTATCTTCAAGTTTTGAAAGTCTGTCTTTAGTTTCTTTTAAGAAGTTTTGCCAGGTTTCAATGGAGTTTTTAATTTCCTGATATTCTCTTTGGATCTGTTTCATGTATTCTAGATTGTGTTTATATTCTTCATCAAAGGCTTCTCTCCTTTCTCTGGGTCCTCCATTCTTCCATTTGTGTCTTCTTGAGGATTTCCCAGCATTTCTTTTATTAATCTTCTTATATCTTGATTCACCTGAGTTAGAATTTCAGATTTAAATTCGTAAATGAGATCATGGAAGTACTTCTTTATTTCCGATGAGGCCATGTCTGATATTGCATATTTGTTGCCCTCAATCTCCTCTGTATTTACCTCTCCTGGACTCACTCTCCCTGGTTCAGTGGTTGGAGGCCTTTTGTTGTTTCTCTGTCTTGTCATGTATATGGTTTCTTTCAGACGGGTGAGTGGTGGAGGTCTCTGAGCCTTTCGTATCGCTTACAGTTTTTCTGCAGTGCACTGGCTAGGGAAGTGCCACCCCCCACAGTCCACTGCTGATCTGCAAGGTGCATGCAGGGGCAATGTGGGCTGGCCCCTTCCCCTACATCAGTCAACCAGTGAGTGCTTCAGCATCTTTTTGTGTTCCCTGTGGATGTCACAGGTTTGGGACAGCCTCGTTCCTGGCTATTGGGTTCCAACCTGGGGCAGGGCCCAGCTCAAGCAGATCCCACCGATCCTCTTTGTGCCAGGAGCTGCTGACTGATGCTGCCTCGGTTGTTGATTCAAGCCTGTCCTGCCCAACTCCAAAATGTTGTCTAGCTGGTCATCCCTCTCTGGGGAATCCATTTCCCATCACTCACCGAAGTCCATACAGCTCTACTCACCATTTCTACTCCCCGTTGCAGCGCCTCCTGCCACCAAGGGTCTTGAGCTTATCAACCCCCACTCTCGGCAGGGCTGCAACCTCAGCTCAATCATGAGTCACCCAACTCTATGACGTGCCTGGTACAGTGACTGGAGCATGCCCAGCTCCAGCCCTCCATCCATGTTTCTTTTTTTTTTCTTTTTTTCCTTCAGTTTCTTCCTGGGTCATGAGAATTCCTCTCTGTTTGTCTGGTCTTCTCCATGGTGTTAGATTCTAGCATCTGAGTTGTTTTTTTCACAAAGGCTCTCTATCGTGTTACCTATCAATCAGCCATCTTGGATCCCTCTCATTTTATTATCATTATATAACTGTCCTCATTGTTTACCACTTTATACATTATCTTTTCATCTATGAAAAATCATATAATCAGTGTATTTTTCTCCTTTCCTCCATCATTCAATTTTAGTTAATTTAAAACTTTTACTGTTCTCCTTTGTAATAAAAAGGAATCCTACATTTCAACTGAAGGATTTAATGAAGTACCTTGAATTCTAGCTGTTACAGATGAAGAAGTTAGTAGTATATTTATTCTAACACCAACTTTCCAGTCTCCTCTTGATTTATAATGTATGATTTTTAGAGGCAAAGATGTGTAGTATATACAGTGGTTCTCTGGTTCATGAACACTATTTGTGGCCTAGAATTACCACAAATAGTGATAATGCTTACATATCACCTATCATAACTTAAGAAGTTGACTGCATCTCCTGACACTTAGGTCCTGTAGCCAGGAGAAACATTTGTTTATTATTCTTAAGTAAAGAGTGAGGATGGGTCAAAGGAAGAATAAAGGTACATTATGTGACATCTCTCATGATCTTGGCTAATTACAGAGCTTGATCTCAGTATGCTGAAGATAATACCCATCCCTGGTGTCTTGGTTACTTTCTCACTGTTGGGACACAATACCCTAACATGAACAATTTAAAGGAAGAAATGTTTCTTTTGGTTCACAATTTGTTAAAGTTTCAGTTCATATTCAGCTGACTGCAAAGCCAGGCAGAATGGCAGAGAGGCATGGCATAAGAAAAACAGTTCACGGCAAGTTTGGCAAGGAGTAGAGAGGGATCAGAGGAGGATGAGGGTCCTATATCTTCCAGGCCACACATAGAGCGACCCACCTCTTCCCAATAGGCTTTACTTTCCAACATCATGCCCAACTGTAAATCCATTGGTGCACTAATCCAGTAAGATGACCATGATCCAGTAACCTCCCCAAATCTTCAGCTGTAAGTGCAGGAGGCTTTGGGGGGAGGATCTAGATATAAACAATGATACCTGGATTGGATTCAATGGGAAAGGCCATCTGGGAACTTGTTTTTCAAAAAATGTTTATTGAAGATGAAAATATGCTAATTTTTACCGGATGATCTACTTAGATCTAAATTTAGATTTTAAAATAATACATTCAAGAAGAGGCTGTCATGTTATTTTGTGCTCAATGGCCAAATTTATCCTAAGTTCTAAATCAAGCTTGATTCCACTGTTTTCCTGTCACAATAAGCCACCTTTAGAGATTTCAAGAAAGTTTTTATGCAGAAGTTAGACTTTGTTTGTTGGAAGTGGGCAGCTATATGGAATATCCAGAAACTCACTCATTCTTCCTTTCACCAGTGTTTCTCTAGATTCACCTCTGAGGAATTCTAAGCTTTGAACTTCAGTAAGATGTATTTATAATTATAAAACCATTTCTCACCACTGGTCTAAGTATCCAATATACTAGTATGTTAAAAAATAGGCCAGAATTATAAATTACTAAATTAATACTTAACTAGAGAATGTGATATTTGAATCTCCTCATATGTTTTATCTTCTTAAAATGTATTCTGGTTTTTAATATCTTGAAGTGATTGAATATTGTAAGGGAAGGATTTATTTAAGACTAAAATAAATTGACAAGAACTTTCAGGTAACTGTTTGGACAACTAAAAATAAATATGCATATATTTTTGATGTTTCATTCATAGAAAGTTTTTGGAGAGTAAAACAAACAAAAGTTCAACAAGCAGAGGTTTGCTAAAGTTTATGGCTGGATGCAGTTATTGGGGGTGAGTTTTTCAGAAGCAGCTGAATCTAGAGTTTTTGACTGATTCATGATCCAGTGCTGGAATTAAGAGGATGAATGTTACATCTTCCCTAGGGTTGGCAACCTGCAAACAACATAAGGGATCAAGGGAGGTTTGTTTTTCTTTTCTCTGGTTGCTATTGCTCTCTTCTGCCACCATGAAGTGTTGCCTCTCTGCCTTGTGCCATGCTGCCTTTGAGTCAGTGGGTTATGAACTGAAATCTCTATAAACTGTGAGCTGAACAAACCTTTCCCTTTTAATTGTGGACGCTGAGTATTTTGTCTCAGCAATGAGAAAAGACAGAAACAGACTTGGTACCAGGTGTGTGGTCATTTCTGTGATTATACTGGAGCATGTGGTTCAGGAGTGTTTGGGAATGGCTCGTAGGAAAAGATTGGAAAAGTTTGGCAATACTATCTGAAAAAGTGGAACTGGAAAACCTTATGTGCTACTATATGGGAGATTCTTGTCAGAATTCAGATGCCCAGAGGCTGATAGAAATGCCACCAGTAAAGACCAGGCTTGGTGGGGCTGGGAATTTAGCTCAGTGGCATAAATGCCTGCCTTGCAAGTGTGCAGCTGTGTTTGATCCCAGAAAAGTCTAAAAAAAGAGACCAGGCTTGGGAGGTTTCTGGGTAGAAGAATTGCATTGGCTGTTGGACTCCAGACAATGTATGTTATTCTTTGGTAGAAAGTTTCTCTGCATTTTACCTGTGTCCAGAAACTTTGACTGAGAGTGAGATTAAGGGAAGCAGACTAAATAATTTTGAAGGAGAAAATTCCAGGTTGTCTAATGTTGAGGCAGTGGCATGGCTACTATTGGCTAGACCTATGTTGAGAATCAAGAGCAAAGAGTCTGAAGAACTTTTTAAAACATTGTAAGTTTAGCCAGAAAGGCAGTTCCAGTAAAACTATGGAGATAAAGATAGAGTAGTGAAGATCTTGATTGCTGAGAAGGAACTGAAAAATAGAAAAGATGGCAGAAGGGCATCACAATAAGCAGCAGCATTCCACTCTTTGTAGCATCAAAATTGCAAAAGTGAGACTTTTCCTCTCAGAAGAAAGCCACAGACCACCATGTTCCAGAATGGCAGCAGCCACATGATGTTATAGAAAGGTGGCAGACTAGAGAATTTTTCCTGAGAATTGGATTTAGAGTGTTCGGTAATCTAGTCACTCGACCCATATAGCCTAGAGAGCAGGAAGCCTGGCTATTGCTCCTGAGGCAGCAGACCTTGGCATCATCTATGTGGCACTGGTTTTAGGTGCATGCTGAATGCAGGAATCATGTGGACAGGAAGGTTTTCACCCAGATTTCAGAAGGTCTGGGAGGCCAGCCAGTGTGCCTCTGAGAGATATAGTGTGTAAAGCTTTAAGTGTGATGCCAAAGGTTAGGGTTACGGTTAGGGTTAGGGTCTCAGAAGGCAGAAAAAGCTAGGAAAGTGGATTTTCTGAGGAAAACTGCAAGGAGGAAGCAAAACATACCAGAGAATCCATGGGAGCTACAACCACAAACAGTGCCTTAGGATCAGAGTCACCCAAGCCTTTTAGAGTTCACATCTTGCCGCAGATTGCTTTGGATGCTGCATGTGGACCTACAGGATGTAATGTTTGTCCTGTGGGATTTTGGGCTTGCTGTGGTTCCATTCCTTTGTATTTCCCTGTTTGTAACTTTTGGAATGAAAACATTTATCTGTGTCATTAAAACCTGGAATTGCATAACTTTCTTTTCATTTGAACAGGGGCTTGTGACTAAGAGTTTGACTTAAATTTCAGAGTATACTTGGGACTAGGAATTTTCAACAATGTTGAAACTACAAGAACTTCAGCTACTCTTAGAGATGGATTGAATACCTTTTGCATAAAAGAATGTATACGAATCTTTGGGAGTCCAAAGATGGCATGTTACGGTTTGTATCTGGATGTCTCCCTGAAGCCTCATGCAAAAATGGGTGTGGGCTTTTCAGAGGCTAAATTTAGTCTGTGATTTATTTTGTTCAGTACTGGGATTAAGGATGTGAATGTTGCACTTGCTGTAGGGCAGGTATCCTGCATACAAAATAAGGTACAAAAAGAGATTTGTCTTTCTCTCTCTGATTGCTTTTTATGTGTTCTGCTGCATAAACTGTTGCCCTCTTCCCTGTTCCACCCTGTCTTGAAACCAGTGGGTTATGGACTGAAACCTCTACAAATTGTGAGCTAAATAAACTTTTCCCTTTTTCACTGTGGGTCTTCAGTATTTTGTCTCAGCAATAAGAAGACTAAGATGAAGTTCTAACCATTAAATCTAGAATTCTAACCTGGAAACTGTATCAATCAGAAACATTCTCCCCCTTCATATTATCTGTTTATAAAATCATACACTTATTTCCATCACTTCTGCCACTACCACTTCCTTTCATACCACTTTCTTGGTTAATGCCAAGTTAAAAATGTTTTTTAAAGTGAAAAATATGTTTGGGAAGCCTGATACATATTTGGAGAGCCTATTTTAACTTTGAATTTATTTGCCTATGTTTTCACCAATTAGCTGCAGACATCCCTAAAAGTAAAATAGCCCAAGTAGGCAATTTCACAATAGTCTTGTCTGCAGTGGAAGGACATAGACTTTCCATCCATGCACTTAACCTCCTGCTCACTTTCAGAATATTTTACAACTTTACTAATTATAGACATCTGCATGACACTCAGCCGATGGCAATTAAATACTAATAGAGGCAATTTGATAAAACCCTGGTGTTAAAAAATCACTTACCTTTTTAAGTCTTTTTTTTTACTAGAATTTATAATATGCTTCAGTAGCATGTCAGAATCAAGTGAAATATCTATCTCTCTTGATATTATATATACATATATTGACATTATATATAGACATCAATATAGTTATATCTCAAATTCTGTATGGAAAGTGCATTACCAATGACTCAATTTCTATACTGTTTCTTACTTTTCTGCTATTTCTAAAACAAAATCCCCAAATAGATGCTAGTTCCTTGAAACCTAAGGAAAATTAGTTATGCATTAAAGGGACTTTTTTGAATTCTCTATATGTGCTGATTTTCCACTATTTCTTTAACTATTCAAGTGACAATTTGGATTATAGAAAATTATAATTTAAATTTCAGGAGTTTTAAAATTTCAAAATTGTGTGTCCTACTCTACTGTCATTATAAACATCAGCAGTGGGTATTTAGCTCTTTTGGAACAGAAGTGGATGTACTGATCTTTTTAGTGAGACCAAACAGATATATAATGTTACAGATATATAATGTTCTTAACATTATTTAAATTTTCTGGTTTAGTTTCCTGTTTTGCTTATGCTGAAGAACTTTATTGGTCTCTGAATCCACAGGGTATTACAGTATTCCTTATGACTGCTGGTTTCATATAAAATGTATGAGTCAATACTTTATTGATCTCTTAAAGTTCTCTTTTAGATTATTTTCAAAGCATCTGTGGATATCCATTGTCCCACAAAGTGATCAACCTTTTTATATTTCTTCCAGACTTTCTCAGTAGAAAACTTAGACCAGTCCTGTAATATGGGTTTCTTCCTGCTAGTACTAGCATCCTGCTTCTTACTGAGTAGGGTAATAATCCCGGTGAAATACAGGGGCCCGTTAGGCCCTGGTGAAGGGAGCTCCCATCTGCTCCTCCTTGAATATTTCTAGACTGTCACATTGTATATAGTTTTCTTTCTTTTAAGGCCTATCTTTTATCAATAGCAAAGCTTTTTACTTTTCTTGCTTATGCTTCCAATCTTTCCCTTCTCCACCTGTATGTGTCACATTCTCCCCTTTTCTATCCATTGCTGTATCTTTTTTTTTAACTCCTCAATTCTTTGTCTTTGTTTTCCTTTTTTGATGTTTTGTTGGTTTTGGTGCCAATGCAGCCTAACATTTAAAAGCTCTTTAGCCATTCTGTGGCCCACTTACGTTTGGGGTCCTTTTGCCTCAGGTAGTCTTTTTTACGTTTCTTGCTTTTCTTTTTCAGATACCCTTCTTGCATCAGGCTTCCTATAACTTTAGATATAAAGAGTTGTAGAATGCCCAAAGATCAAAAAGAGGAAATTCTAAATTCATCTTGTATTTTGTGTTTTTAAAAATTATCTTTAGTAGGGAGAAGGTTCAGAATATCTAACACAAAAGAACCATGGAGCCATAGAGAGTTAGGGAGTGGAGCAGGAAAGACGTAAGGACCTGAGCCTTCTACTAGTTTAGCTTTGGTTGATAACTATAGACTTCTTTTTCTTTTGTGCATTTATTTAACTCAGATTTCTTTTTCGGTACAAACACTTGCCCCTAGGTATCCTCTAAGGACCACTGGGGTCACTTTGGAATTTTGCTGCAATGTTCACTGCAGAGCCATGGGTCCATAATTCTTGGGCATGTGGCCTGAGTAGAATAGTTGTATCTTAAAAACCCTAACTTGAAGTTATTCTTGAATATACTATAGTAATTTAGGAGCCACTGTTCTAGAGAGATCATCAGCATGTCCATTCCAAACAAGATCATGAAGTAGGTATTACTTAATTTTCTTTTTGTTAAGTATGTGCTTAATTCGATGTCCAATGTGTTACAGTTCTGAGAACCTTATCTGTCACCCCTTTTTATGAAATCTATTCCACCAAAAGGCTGGTACTAGTCAATACTAACAAATTACTGAAATCCAAAACAACATAGCCAATCTGAAAAAATTCAGAAAATTTTATAAAAGCTGTGAGGAATATGGGACAAAATTTTCATTCACCCCAAACTTGGGGGGGGGTAGACTATCTGAGTAAAGGGAGGAAAAGAAGTGCCATGTAAATGTTCTTTCTGTTAAGCAGAAACTTCCTGAAAACTTTAATTTCAAATAATTTCCTGTTCTTTAAAGAGCTAACTCCCTGAGCAGTTGTGACTGAGTTCTTACATAATTTTTTATTAGTCCTTTCAAAGATGATGGAAATCCAAATAAATAGCAGCAAGGTTTTAAGGAGTATGGCCTATTGTTAATTATCATAGAAATCAGCATTGATTTTCAATTAAAAGAAACAATTTAAAAAGACAAAAATTAATTGCAGATGCTCATAAAGCCTATAAATACTCATGTTTTTATTTTTATATGTTCTCTTCCACATGTCTTCATTTGTATGTAAATGTTCTCCTAATACAGCAGCACTTTCTATTTATATTGCTGTATTGTAATTTAATGTTATATCATACATATAGCGAGATTTTCCATTATGTTACTCAGCCTCTAAAATTATTATTTTTAATAACTGCATAAGTACCCATAACTCTTTAACCATTCCCTAGTTGTTCATCATTTAGATTGTTGGAATTTTTTAGTGAGTCTAAAGAAGCTATAAGGTAAAAGCCTTTCTACTTATAGCTTTTTATACATTTAATATAATTTTCCAGGATAAATTCCCAGCAGTGGGATCACTGAGTCATAGGAGAAGAGCATTTTTATTTCTTTCAAGATAGGCATTGCCAAATGGCTCTTCAAAAGCATTGTACCAATTTATATTATCATCAGTGATTTATAACTTTGCCCTTGACTGAGTTAGAGTCTGTCTGTTTCTCCCTCTGTATCTCTTTCTTTCTTTTTCCTATGACTCTTTGTGGTAGATTTTTGACTCTTTGCATCCAAGAATCTTGTATGTATTACTGACTTTTGAAGAAAATATTAACAAAATCTAAAGAAATGTAGCATACAAATTGTATCTTCCAAAACACTGAACTACTTTTACATAATAGATTTTATATAATCTTCCTTGATATTGAAAATCTAACTTCAAATTGTCTCCTCTAGAAAGAAGTTCATCATTGTAAATTACCTTTCTATATTCTGCCTCATCTCAGGATACAGTACTATGCTTTTTCTGTTATTATTATTAAAAATTGTTTACCTACTGCATACTATTTTACAGTTGACAAAGATGGATAGAATTTGAAAATACTACTGAATTTGTACTAAGAGCAATAATTTCCTATTTAAAATTCCAGTAGTGTTATCTTATATAGAAAAAATTTGATCTTGCATATATAAAATTCCAGGAATTGATATAATTAGTTCATAAAAGTAGTTCAAATAAATAATAAGTTATTTATTCTTGGATATAAAGAATTTGGTCTTAAAATGACTGACTAGGTTGTTAAAATTTCCAGTGGACAGAAGATCCTAATGAAGACATAATTTCACTCAAAAGCAGTTCTCTTTTATCTAGGGAATCTGACTAAATTTTCTTAACTTGAAACTTTGAGAAAGAAAAAAGGAAATATCTCTTTAATCATCTATATCATCCTAATAAAACTGGTTTTGCCCGTGTCATAGCTGGGTCACCCTAACACCTAATTTGTTGTGATGATTCATCATTATGTGAAAATTACTTCAAAACTTAATGACCAAAATTCAACTATAAGTTCTGTGGGCCAATACTTTGGATATGCACAGAAAGGACATCTTGTCCCTGCTCTGTGCTGTGATGTCTATCTCAGCAAGAATACTTGAAGAATGAAATCTTGTATCATCAAAAGTGCATTCACTTACCTGTCTGGTGGTGAATCCTAGTTTTGGTTGGCTCAGTCCCCAGAGCTACATCCCAAGAAGAAGAAGCCAAGTGGATGTGCTTCTTATTGTACTCCCTAGCAAACAGATGTACTGTCTGTTGTACTCATCCTGACCACCTGATTGAGGTAGTGTTATATCATATACATTAGGTTTATCACTGTTCAGTTGGTCCATTCCCTTTCTACTCTTTGAAAGGAATTAATTATGCACGAATCAAAATTAAGGAATGAGAAGTTACACTTCTAAACTTCCTTGAGGATGGAATATCTGCAAATACTATTTTAAGTTCTTTTGTACAAGATATTGGTTTATGATAATATTAAATATTTATGTATTGAATTATTTATTGAACCATAGACTCAAATATATTAACTCTATACTTTGGATTGTAATTCTGTGCTATTTCATTTATTTTCATGTTCAAATTGTTCCAGGTTTGGCCACTGGGAGCTCTTTCAGTTGGCTTCTGGGTTCCTGTGACCTATATACATTGTTTTATGTCTGTGTTTGAGTACTTATTTCTGGAGCTATAAGATGTTCCAGGATCAGTTTGTTTGCAATTTTGCTTAACTCAATACATTTTATATCTTACTTTAAAACTAATAAATGCTTATGATATGCCACACACTGTTACCAGTTGGTAATGATCAGGCCCTTGGTTATCATTTAGGTTTTTATGCTTTTTAGAAAGATTTTCTCTCTTGTGTCTGCATTAGCTCGTCTGTGATATAAATGGTAGGAATTACAATTCTAATTTCATGGATAAAGAAACTTACCATGATTTGACTTTTAACAGTTTATTAATTTTTAAGGAGAATTAAATTGTTCTGTTTTGTAGTGGATGCTAATTTGTCTAAAAGTATGCAGATTCTCTCTGCAATAATTTCACTGGGAATTTTCTATGGAAAATTTGATACCACAGTGGATTTATGTTTGTTTTTTACACATTTATTCTCCACTCCCTTTCTGTTTCAAGCCATGAAAATAATAGAAAATTTAAGTTACATAAAGCCTTGATATATCTCAACTTACTTCAGAATGCAATAATATGAATTGAAGAAAACTCTATGGAATACCTTAAAATTACCCTGTATTCTTTTTAAAGAAGAATCTTTTCTTGGAGCTGAAATAACCGCCCCCCATATCACAATATGTAAAATATTTAATGGAAACTAAGAATGTCAATACAATTTTGAGTTATGGCATCAAATATGTTTTAAGATATTTAAGTGTATAGAGACTTCAAAGGTTTCAGTATACTCTTGGTCTTGTAAAATAGGAAGGCATCACTTTCTGGTGAGCTAATGATGCTGCAGTAATATTCTTTCAAATATCTTATTTTCAAAGGTATAAACTGAGCTTGATTTAACTTTATTGTCTTTTTTGTATATAGATCTTACAACCTCATGCATAGTCCATATAGTTTTATAGGACTATGCTTGATGGACTTTGAAATTACAGGCAAATTTCCTTTTAATTATAGAGAAAATCTCCCTTTACTCTGCACTGCTCTCTAGTGTTTGCTTGTTAAAGTCAAGAGAGTGCTGTGGAGTGAGTTTTGCTACCGTGATCTAAACAATCAATAGCTTCAGAGAAGTGTCAGGGAATATTCTGGGAAGACTCCACAGCTAAATTCTACAGGGCCTAGTTGAGCTGTCTCACTGAGCTGTAGATAACAGATGACCATATTTAGACACTTTAATTGAAATGCGATTGGCTTTCTCCAGGTTTTATGAGAAAAGGGTTTTACAATTCTCATAAGTAAAAGCTACAGTATGTATGCTGTCACCATGTTGTCAGAATGCTGGAATTGAGTTTTACTCTCCAGTGGAGATATTTTTAACTACACTTGAGGTTGATTTCTTTGTCAACTCAAATAGGGTTTTTGGATCCCATGCTATTTTGGGGACTTGATTCATTTTTTTTTCTGCCTGTTACTGATTTGCTTCAAGGTGAATGAGACCTATATAAAAATTCACCATTTCATTATTTCTTGATCGTCATTTGAGCATAAATTGTGACTCTTTATTAGCTAGATAGTTGTGAGGAATAAACTAAAACATTATGCTAAGGATTATTTTTTTATTGAAGAATCTGTCATGTTTGTAACACATATAGAAATAGAAAGTCTGGAGCTAATAGTTATAAACATTATGCTAAGGATTATTTTTTTATTGAAGAATCTGTCATGTTTGTAACACATATAGAAATAGAAAGTCTGGAGCTAATAGTTATCTGTGTTTATAAGTCAGGGCTTCAATTGTGCTCTGCTTTTTACCTATCATATTTATGATTTGATAGGGAAACAATATGAGATTTTTCCCCCGATCTATTTTAAAATATTGAAATAATATAGAATAACAGAATTCTGTGTCAGCACATTCCAGTGATTAAGTATAGTTTATGGAATTAGAATCTAATTTATTTAGGTAGTTTAATTAATCAAAATATATTACTTTTTGACTATGTGCAGTATACCTTCCAGGATAAAAAGAATGATCCATTTTCAGGGGGTCCAAATGTCACTTAAATTGTAAGCCAAGGAAGTTACAAGTCACTTAAATTATAAGCCAAGTAAGATTATTAATATAATAACAATCAAAGTAAATCTACCAGAAGAATGAAAAATTGTTTCCAATTTGGAATTAAAATGGCTTCAGAAACAAGAGATAGTGTTATCATACAGTGTGACATTTCATTGTTCTCATAAGAATGATATCAGGCTGACACTACTCCCATTTTTAACGGAAAGAAAATGAGAAATCAGAGAAGCTGTGTCACAAAATAATGACAGTCTCACCGGGGTCCCTTCAGATTCTAAAACATTTTAGTTTTTTACATTAACTTTTATCAAAGTCCAGAAACAGAGGTGGTAACTAATAGAACTGTTACTATTATACTCCTTTTACATATAAAGGAATGAGGCTCAGAATGTATGAGTGACTTGCTTTATATTCAACAGACAATAATAGTAGATCCAAGATTTGCATGTACATCTTATGAAATTTTTTATGGATCACTTAAGTACATATTGTTATAAGAAAGGTACAGTGCGCCTGTATGTACTCATTATTCACTTTCAACTTATCAGCTCACAGCTACACTTGTATCTATTTACATATCCTTACTTACTGTCTTTGTTATTGTGAAGCAAGACATAGACATAATATTCCATTCATATTTGAGTGTGTTTCCATAAAGGAAAAGAACTCTTGTTACTGAATGGAAATATAATGTTGTATTTACACCAAAACACAACTACAAACAAATGATTCATTAAGATTATCAAATACCAAGCATGTATTTTTCTCATGCATGCTTTATTATTAGGTTTTATACTCTATGGACTATGAATCAGTTTTGAAATAGTGAACACACACTGTATTTAGTTGATAGGTCTTTTATGGATTTTTTAAAAATTAAAAACATTACAGTAAAAGACCTTGTGAATAATTTCCTCAAATACCCCCTCTCACTTTAAACACACCTATCCCTTTAATTCTTGCCAGTTTCTTTTCTATTGTCCTTATTTTTAAATTCAATGTTTTAAATTTCTCTTATTATTTTTTCCTTAGTTTTAAATTTTTGGTGTGTGTTTACCTAAGATTATGAAAGCTTTTGTCTGTGAACAATTTGGTTTGCAAACAGAAGGGCTTTGGACAACACTGCAAGTCGACATCAGGTGATGAACATGACTGTGGCCATCTGTTCTGCATAAATATAAATGTAGCCATCTTTTCCAGAATTATGGAATGAATTAAATTCATGAACTGAGGCACCACTAGTTTGTCTATACATAATGAATATAATCATTGTGGAGTATTGGTAAGTATACATATCAAATTTTGATCCTTTTTACTACTCCTTCCTCATCTCTCCCTTGCTTTTATTTATTTTACTAGCAATTGACTTGTGAAAACAGAATCACTTGTTGTGACTTTCGGTTTTGATTTTCAACTTGATTGGATTGAGACAACTAGCAGGTTCATAAGGTACAATTTTTGTTGTATCTCTGTGGGTAATGGGGGCATGACCTTGATGTTCTATATCTGCTGTATCTGGGTCTTAGCCTTTTCTTCTCTAGTGTTGTTTCCTGATCTGTTTCCCAGCTGACATGAACTGAGTAGCTTTGCTCTGACATGACTTTCTGCAGTGATGTCTCTGACTTCAAGCAGCCAATCATGGACTGAATCCTCTGAAACCAGGAACCAAATAAATCTCCCCCTTTTTAAACTGTGAATGTTAGGGAATATTTTTTTCCAGCAGTGGGAAAATTGACCAATACAAAACATGGAGCTAGAGAAGTGGGTGTGATTGTTGTGATTGTACCTGACCATGTCATTTAGCTTCTTCATGGGAAAATTCTGGAAAGGTTTGGAGATATAGGCTAGAGATGTTCTAGAATGTTGAAAGCAGAACCTAATGGGTTGTTCTGGTAGGAATTTAGAAGACCAGAATGCTGATAAAAATGCCACAGAAAAGGCGAGGCACAGAAGGTTTTAGATGGGAACTCTCTTGGGAGTTGGACTGGAGGCAATGTGTGTTAAATTCTGGCAAAGAAGTTGTCTATATTTTGCTCATGTCCTGAAACATTGCAGAAAGCTGATTTAAAGAGTTATGGCTAATTTATCTGAGAGTGGAAATTTGAAGACAGGCCAAATTTCAATTGGTGGCGTGGGTACTGCTGACTGTTTTTAGCTAGATTTAGAGGCATAACTGGAAGCAGGAAACAAGTAAAAATAGTTGGAAAGCTTAGATTTTGGTCCCAAAGAACTACATGTAAAGTTGGGGCCGAAAGAGGTATGGTTACTGAAGGAACTAATTCCATTTACTAGTGCTGTATTCTTTTAACTGGGGCAAGAAGAAAGATACCTTGATGGCATCTCAGGAACCTGAAGAATCCTACTATTGAAAGCACAAGAGTGAAAATATAAATATTTAATTAGAAAAGAGAGCCCCTGGGACCTCTGCTCAAGAAAGACCATCTAGAAAATGGGATACCTGGAATTCATTGCACCAAAGTTAGCCATCCAGGCACACAGAAAGTGTGGCAGCCATGGTCCAAGAGGACGGACCTTTTTACTACTGGAGCTGATGGAAAATCTTGGGATTTTTGTCATGATGCTGGTTATTTAAGCATGAAGAATGCAAGAGTTGTGGGGTCATGTAGGCTTCCACTCAGATTTCAAAGGAAATCCTAAGAGGCTAGGCAATGCATCCCTGAAAGTTGGGGATGCCAGGTATGTAGAACATTTGTCAAGGAAACTTTAAAAAATATTTTGTCACACGGATACTTATGGCTTTAGATATTCCACCAAATCCTCATGTGGTCATTGTTAGGGATTTTTGGAGGTGTCTAAATCCAGAAGTTGCTGGGATCAAGAATGTAATGCTGGGATTGATTCATGATGTGATGGTAAATGAAAATGTTCCCGTGATCTGGGTGTGAGTGCTACTACCATAAGGGTAATCTGGATAAGATACAAGGGACAAAAATAGGATCACTTCTTGTTGCTTGCTGTTTATTGCCTTGCTGCCGTCTATCTTCTTCCTGCCATGAACTGTTTCTCTGCTGTAATGAGCATCTGCCATGCCACCCAGCCTCAGAGTCATCTGATTGTGGACTGAAATATCTACAAACTCTGAACTGAAACAAACTTTTTACCCTTTAACTTTGAATTTTGAGTATTTTGTCTCAGTAATCGGAGAAGTAGCTAACACAGAATTTGGTACCAGAGAAGTGGAGTTGCTACAGTGACTGTAGCTGTGTGGGTCAGGAACTTTTGGAACTGGTTTGGAGGAAGGATTTGGAAAGGTTTGAAGATGCTGGCTGAAGAAACAACCCTGGAATGCCTTAAGCTGTACTTGATGAGAGATTGTGGTCAGAGTTCAGAAGGCCAGAGTACTTATAGAAGTGCTATAGGTAAAGACCAGGCTGAGGAAGGTTGTGCTGGAAAATGGATTTCATTGACTGTAGGACTTCAGACAATATGTGTTAGTTCTTGGTAGAAAGTTGGACTGCATTTTACTCAAGTCCAGAGACTCTGGCTCAGAGTGAGATTAAGGAAAGTGGACTGATTAATTTTACAGAAGAAATTTTGTGGCAGTATAATGTTGAGGTCATGGCATGGCTACTGAAGTGGGTTTTTAGCTGGGTCTTTGTTGAAAGCAGTGAGCCCAGAAGAATGATTTAAAACATTTTGAGTTCAGGCAGAAAGGAAGCTCTAGTAAAGCTGTAGATTGCAAGGTAGAGCAGAGGAGAATATGATTGCAAAAAAGGAACATGACAATGGAAAAGATGACCTGAAGGCATCACAAGAAACAGAACTACACTAGACTTTGCAGCCTCAAGATTGAAAAGGTGAGGGAATTTACTTTGAGGAAACAGCACCACATTCCAGAATGGTGGTAGCATTCCTGATGCCATAAAGTTTGCAGACTTCTCACCTGGAAGTCTAATAAAGTACTCTTTTCAGATATGTCTGGGTGGATCACTGAGGGTGACCTTGGGGAAAATATCTTGTTCTTAATCCTTTCCTCTCTGGTACTGTCGTTTTGTTTTCTCTCAGTTATCATAAATTGCTATTTCATGCTCTTCTACAATATATTTCTGCCTTCAAACTAGTTAATCATGGGCTGAGTCCACAGATAACTTGAGCCAAGCTAGCCATGTTGTCTTTTAAATTGTGAGTGTCAGGTATTTGGTTCCAACAATGGGATAGCTTACCAATCATTTGTTTTGTGAACTTTTCTACTTTATGGATATTTATAATTGCAGTCTTTTAAAAATTCCTAGTCATTTTTTACTTGTGTGTTTAATCAAGTTGTTGTTAAATCAAGAAGCATAATTTTGTTAAGCTACATTTTTGGAAAGATTACATTACAGGTGATACTTTGAAATTCTAGTAAGAAATGCAAAATATCTGGTTAAGTGAGGATCATTTAACAGATCCAGAATATACTTAGAAATTTGAAAATGGTAATATTCTATCACTACATTTTTATTTGCTAGCTGAATACTTCCAAACAGAGATTTCTTCTCATGATTTTGAATACATTAAACTATAATTTTTACTGGAAAGGTTAAAGTAAGTTATGTGCATGAGTATTTCCCTTTATTTACCAGATTTCAGAATAATGAGTTGGTTTCCTAGAATCCTACAAGGTACCATTTTTTAAAAAAGTGATCACTATGAATTCCTGGATTATTAACACATTTATATTATTATTCTTATTTGTGCTTCAGATGACTCATCTTTATGCAGTGCAGTACATTTCCAGTTGGTTCATGTATCTTCTTGACACAATTCCAATAATTTTTGAAAACTTTCTTATCTTATAGAATGACAAAATATTTGCCCTGTAAATTTCCTGCTCTTGTCTTGTCTTTCTGGTTCCTCTATATATTTCATATAATGTCATATGAATGATAATTTTATTATATTTTAATCTCCCCACTTTGTGCACATACACAATCACTCACTTTTAGATAAGTGGTAATATAGTGTATGTATGATGTAGGTTTTCCAACTTTCTGTTTTCACTTAACAACATCAAAGGTCACATATGAGAAATGTATTAGTCAGCTTCCCCATTGCTTTGACAAAAATATCTGACACTTGCAGTTTTGAGGAAGAGAATTTACTTGGGCTTATAATTTTAGTCCATGGTGTGTTGGTTATAATGCAGCAACAAATGACAGAAGGGAAGAAGGCTACCTAACTCATGACAGCCAGGAAGTAGAGTGGATTGTAAAGAGCCAGAGAGGCATAGAGTAGAGATCAGACATAGTTCTGAAGTTCATACTCCTATGATCCACTTTCTTCAACTAGGCTCCATTTTCTAATAGCACCTTTGGTTATGAAATCTTAATTAGGTTTCCCTTTGATGAGTTTAGGGGCATCACAATCCAGTCACCTCTCTAAGAATTTCTTAATTCAATCAAGATTAACCAATACAGAAAAATAGTTATTCTTACTTATTCTTTTACAGTTATATAAAAGAATATTAAAGTCAATTCAACTCATCCATTATTGATGGGCATATAGATTATCATGACTTTCTGTCATTACAAATCATGCAATAGCCACATGTACATATTTTTTCATATTTTATCTTTGTACCTTTGAGGCAGAGTCTTAGTAGATGGATATATATATAAATTTTGATATATAAAATTTAATATATGTAATTTAATATACATAAATCAATGTAATTGATGTACATCAATCAATCAATATGTAATTTGATATACATAAATCAATGTTAAAAGTTATTATATAAAGGATATAATATATATAATTATGTAATTTATATAATATAAAGGATATATATATACAAAGGATATATATGTATGTATTTAGTACATAGTTATAAGTTGCCCTTGATCGAGTTTGTAATATTTTGCATTATTTTCAGTAATGTATATGTGCCTATTTCACCTTGGCTTTAGCTAGAAAATACATGGTCAAATTGTTTCCCTTTCATTAGTTTGATAAATGAAATGTGGTGTATCTATATAATATTTATTTAAAGTCTTGTTTTATAATCTATTGTCATAATTATGAACCTCATGTACAATGATCATTTATATTTACTTTTCTAGGAACTTTTTTAAAAAGTTTGACACATTACAGTTTAATTAATAATGTGACTAGTTAAAAATCCTCAATGTCATATCTTAGACATGTGTTGACTTTATTTTATTGGTACATGTTTGCAGTATATAATAATTATATTTATTGTGGGGAGTTTGCACATGTACCATAACACATCTTAATTCCTTTTTGTAGGAACTATCCATGTTACATTTTTATTAGAGGATGTTAATTCTATAAAATATTGAATTTGAATGTGGTATTTTAATACATGTATATAACATTTTGATCATATCTATTTCCCTATTACTCAACCCCCAATT